>BHEV01064615.1:0-63437 GCA_004319985.1 Emydocephalus ijimae | reverse complement strand
TGCACACACACACACACACACACACACACATATATATATATATATTCTTTCAAGAACTTAGTGTGTATTTTTAAGGGAATGTACCAAGCAGAATTCGGTTGATAATAGTTATGTGTTATATAATAGAGGTCAGAAAATGAATGGTGTAACTGTAAAGGCATAATTTAGATTTTAAACAAGATTTGAATGGATAATAATTAAAAGATACAAAGGTGTTACGCTCCAGTCTAGTAATTACAGGGGAAAATTTGTTTTGTGAGAAAAGAAAATATGAAATTGTAAACAGGACAGACAAAAGTATTGATTAGAAAGATACTGACAATTAGAAAAAGATATGTAATTGAACTTAGAAAGGAATGAGATAATTAAAAATAAGGTTACGGAAAGCAAGGAAAGGGAAAAACTATTGAGAAAACTGCTAAAATAGTTATAAGATATGGATTAGAATACATAAGATGAATATGCAATTGAGTTTATGTCTGTATGGAGAAGTGATAACCCGGGAGCATGCTGTTCTCAAAAAAAGATATTTTATTTGTATTTGTATGTTTTATGAAAACCCAAATAAAACTCTAAAAAAAAACAATAGAGCTATCAAGACAAGTTGATAGAAGCCCAGGCCTTGTAACATATGTTATGCAGAGACCACACAAGAACTATCTCTGATAGAAATAAGTTCTTCAATGCTGCTGAAAAAAATATAATTTAAGATCTACACAACAAGGGTCTTGACATTTCTCTTTGCATTGAATAAAACAAATACATGCCCTGATATATATCAAGAATTTTTGTCCTCTGTTTCTGGCTGAAACACTACTGGTGATACATTTATGCATGTGGTGCTTTCAGAAGATATACTTATGGCCTCTATAATAGACAAATCATTTTATATCCGAAGATCCTGATCACTGGTACAATAGCACTACTGTTCTAACTAAACCCTTCAACCCAGCTTTTGCCCATATTTCCTCAAAATTGTGGAGAGGTTATTTGTTGGAACCTAAGAGGAGTGTGTTTTCTTTGGCATAAATCTACCTACATCAATGAAACAATTTCCTTATGGAAGAAAATATTAAACAAACTGGATCGAAGTTGTATTTTAGACATCAGAATTATATATGTATTTACTTTGCTGTCCTCCAGCTTTCAAAGTAACTAGCAAAATTTCAAATAATCATAAAACTCACAATAAACAATATTTTAATCCAATATTGTTTGTATATATGAAAACATATAGGTAACTATACTAAAGATGTATAAAAGTATATAGATAGCCATACTAAATAAATACAAAAACATCAAGTAAATCATACTTGGACAGAAAAAAAAAATAAGTTTTTCCTATCACATGAATATTTTTAGTCTTAAGTAATGTATGAACATAAACATGCATGCCTTTCATTTAACTAGCAATTGCCACTTTTTAAAAATAAACAAAACCTAAAGCTGTATCAGGTACAAAATAATCCAGAAATATGAAATTTATTTTGTTTTGTTTTTTTAAAAAAAATTCTAGGGTATCAGTTCTAATCCAAGCCTTAATTTTATTTACATTTCTAATCTAACATATCTTTCTATATTGAAAGATTATAATCATATATTATCTTAATTCAGAGTAATTCTTTTACAATAGCCATCAATCAATGTTTTTATAGAGAAATAAATTATACAGAAAAGTACAATATTTTTTATTTTCAATCCAATTATGTTATGCCCAAACAGTTAATGATTTCAACTGAATTGTGACTCAATTGAAAATTTAATGTTTTTAACATTAATTAAACAGTAAATAGTTTTTAATAGTAATCACCAATAATTGGTCCCAGTTCCTATCTTCTCATGTTAAATGAAAAAATTCTTCAAAAAATGCTAAATCAGAAATTTATTAACAGTTGAGAAAGGTAAATATATTTGAATAAACTTTGCATAGTTAGTCTGTTATCTTTTTTTCAACTACCATTTCTCAAAGTAAAGTTGTGTGTGTGTGTGTGTGTGTACAGTGTATGACTTTGATATGTATGTATATTTATAAATTTCTGCCAGAAACTATATTCTCGCAAAAACCCATGGTCAGAAGAAACATAATTAATATGGGTTGAATTTAATCTATATATTAAAATTAACTTCGTATAAATAGTCTCACTTATAAATAAATTAATCTTTATCTGAATATATCAAATGTTATATCTTGGACACAGACAAACTGTTCTCACAGGTGAATGGGACGGCGATGGGGAAAAAGGAAAGGCAGGAATAAAAGTGCTTGGAGAAAGACAAAAGGCAGAGCCTTCCCCTCCCCACAAGAGATGATGATCCTTAGAAACACCTCTCTTTTTTTTTGAGCAGTGATGTCTGCAGCCACCTATACATCCTATTCCTACCCATTAATATATTTTCAACATTTCTTTCCTTTAAAGATTTTTTGCTCATCAGAGAATGTAAGATTACATCCCCAAATGCACGGGGGTGGGTGGGGGTGGCGGAGGAACCTATTAGGTTAACTTTAAAAAAAATGCCTCTATGTCTCTATGTCTTGTCTATGTCTTGTTTGAGAATTAATAAAACCTTGGGGGAATGTTGGATGAGAATAATGGTAATCAAGTCAGAGAGGAATGAAGATGATGATTATAAACTGGATAAATATAGAAAATAATAACAACAATGAAATTGAATATGAAAAGAGAAACAATGAGAAATTTGTTAAGAGATATTTATATGTTTATATTGGAATGGTGTAAAACAATTATGTTGCATAAAATAATATTTTATTTGACTTGTAAAATTAATAAGGAAAGAGGTTTAATGTATTTAATGGTTAATGATGGTTTGTTTGTCTTTAAAATCAATAAAAAAAAATTTAAATAAAAAAAAATGCCTCACTTATTTTATAGGAAGAAAAATAATTTAAATTCAGTGGCATTTTCTTTTCAAGGATTCTCTGATTAAAAATAATGATAATTAATAAAGGCTGCTACAAGTCAGACAGAACCCCCTAAAGCATTAGTTTTGTTTTGTTTTGTCTCTCTTCAACCCAGCTCTAGGAATATTATTTTTAAAACTCAGGAGTAAGGACCTTAATGGACTATTTGTTGGTTTCATTGATATTTTTTATTCCATCTGTGGAATAGAATAGAAGGTAACAAACATTCTTAATATTCCTTTTTTTTTCATCACAACAAAACTGTAAGGTAGAGTTGGCTAAAAGAGATGACTAGCCCAAAATCTGTCTTGAAACTGCAACAAGGCATTATTGTACATAAAGAGAACATTAATTAACATTTGTTTTTTAAAAGAACCAAATTTCTTGTTGGAAAAGGCTGGGAGAAGGAGAAAATTAATTCCAAGCAAATTTAATGAAGTCTAACCAATTTGCTTAATTGTTTGTCCTATTTTGGTTTCTTAACTAATTCCCATATTTTTCTTCAATGTTGGGGAAAAGGTAGAATTTTTGCCTGCTTAGCTCCTGCATTACATTTTTGTGTGTTTTCTGCCATTAGCTGCAATCAGGTC
This sequence comes from Emydocephalus ijimae, assembly GCA_004319985.1. NCBI lineage: Eukaryota > Metazoa > Chordata > Lepidosauria > Squamata > Elapidae > Emydocephalus > Emydocephalus ijimae. The sequence continues at coordinate 59,927 of BHEV01064615.1, read as the reverse complement.
AAGGATTACAAGATTTATAAAAAAAGAATTTTAAGGACTGCATCCTGAAACAAGAATTTTCAGGTGCAAACATGACTTCTGAGCATTGGTGTCACTGCAATGAAGGATATATACATAAAAGTATATCATTGATTTATAAATAAAGGCATTTAGATGCTTAATCCAAATATGATAAGAAATCTTAGAAATGAAAAAAGAAACTTTGCAACTCTAATAGGCTTCTTTAAAAGAAAGGCACAGTGAGCTCATCATTCAGACAAGAAGAAATATTGGAAATTTTTTTCTAGTCTCAACAGAAAGTTTTAGCTAGTTGAATCAAAATTTCTTGGAATTATATGCATACTGATGTAGTAGGGATGCTTTGGATCTTAATTTTTGTAAAGAATAAACAACTCTCCCTGTTCTCATATTTGTCAGATGACAGACACTGGGATGATAAAGAATAAACAAGAGTAAAAATAGGAGAAAAGAATGGCCTCTTGATGTGGAACTCCTGATGCAAAACACAACTCTTGAAACTTTTTAAAGTTCTATGGTAACTCTAGGTTATTTGCCAGACATGGCATGAAAGATGTTTAATTTTTCTAAGTTACTGCATGCCATGCTTCTGGATATGTGCCCAGGATCTGTAATTAAGATTTAGTATAGGTTGGCTTCATTTTTAAACACACATCTGGAAATAAAGCCACAGATGCTGAAAAAGTTCCTGCTGATAAAAAGAACAACATAGGTCTTCCTGGCAACACCACCATGTCTGAGGTCTGCTTAGAGTTTTTTCCCTAGTTTTTCATTCAGTTCATCTTTCAGTGCTGGAGTGCTAAGCCAGGGCTTTACAACTTAACCTAGGATCATTTGAAGTTATTACACCAACAACAGCTTATTTCTAAAATTTATTGATTGCCCCAAAATAAATTGCTCTTAAAAAGATACAAGATGATACAAGGAACATAGACACAACTCAGTCCAAGAAGAAATTGTGTTGGGGGAGTTACTGGCAGACCTACTCAACCTGTCAGGACCTCCTTAAACAATCTGCATCATTTCTTAAATACACAGGATAATTGCACAGTGCTGAAAAAATATGTGTTCGACACTCTAGTTGCAATCTATTTCCGCCTCCTTAGTACCTCCTTAAATCAAACACATATTTTCTTAGAACTTATACATAGCCATTGTGACTTCTTTTGAAAAATATTCAACCTGCAGGAAACTATATACTGCTCACCACCACCTTCCTATCAATATTTGCACTTTTTAAAATCTTCCCATCTATTTTACCATCTGTATTAAAATTCAACAGTCCCAAATTCATACATTCATCCATTTTCTCTATTTTGCTACAATAATATATAACTGGTAATTAATTACTCTTTTATCCTGTCAATCACAGCTACATTGATCTTTAAGGCATTAATTTTTGGATCCATACTCTTACTGTATCACACAATCAAGAACCACTGTCAACTAACATCACTGAATTGCTGGTTGAGAAAAGCATACATATCTTCTTATCTTTATCCAATTCACCTGTAACACTACATTAACTCCTTACACAGTTATCCATATTTACATAGATTCCATAGCAGTGTGGTGGTTAGAATGCAGTATTGCAAGCTAACTCTGCCAACTGCCAGCAATTTAATCCTGACTGGCTCAGGAGAAAAAACATTTAAGACTAAAAACAAGCAAAATAAAATTTAAAACATCCACAAATAGTTATTTAAATTGAATAAAATTTGTTGTACATAAATAGAAACAAAATAAATGTGAACAAGTTAATTAAAAACAATAAAACTAACTTTTATGTATCTGGAATTAAAGGTAAAATTGTCTTAAAAAATGTCCTCCAAGTGCTTGTTTCAAATATTTTTTCATTATTTATATATATATTGTTCAAAAATTATGACCCATAGATGATCTAATTATGCTACAATTATTCTATGCACTCTCATTCTTCTCCACAGAGAAACTGGCATCTGAAAGGAAAATGTTACAGAAGCCCAAAGGATATAAAATGTGTAAAGGACAAGCAATTGTATCACTACAATCAAAGAATCAATTCCCAAATGTTTGCATGCATGGAACTCTCTATATGCAATGCTTATTATGCTTTTTAAAAATAACTTTGTGAGTGAAATTGATGATCCGCTGAATTTAAAGTTACAGTATGACAAATGGAAAAGAAGTATAAAGCAAAAGTAATGTGCAGTTCATCATAATTAATGGATTGTAATCGACAGCAAAATTGATAAAAATCTAATAAAGCAAATACATCTTAAACTTCCATTTTAAAAAGGAAATGTGAATTTTCCCTTAAAATGAAGCTGAATGGAATGCCAAATGCCCTGCCTTTTATTTAAAAAATAATATTCTAATGTTCTTAGTATTATTCTGATTATTACAGATGATTCAAGTGTAAGATCTATAGAATCATTCCATTTCCACACCAAATAGCATAAAACTAAAGTATTAGTTTTGGAAATATAGAAGAAGACTGAGATATTAATTTTTCTAGGAATCCATAACTACTTTCACTAGGATCCTGGGTAAGAAAACTTTTGGTTAAACAATTCAAGATTTTTTCACAGTTATCCTATCCAAAATTATAGAAGTGTTAGTGTTTGCTAAGAAACTGTAAACAGAAAATGAACACATTTGGGTTTACACAAAACTAAAACTGACTGTTCCATTATTGTAGTTAAGTGGCCAATTCTCATGCAGTTTATACAGTATAATGCTAAGTGTTTGAGTAGGCTTTAATTTTTTTCTTCCTTCCTGCAAAAGGTGATTTAGTTGTTACATAAATAAATCTGCCAAGAACACGCTTCAAAACTTTTAAAATATCTTTTTTATACTTCCTGAGAGGTACACCTGTCCTTGTTTAGATTTCTTTGCTTCCGTTTCTACATTTATTTTCCAATCAATTTAAAGAGGTATGAAAATATTAATCTAAATGATTATTCATATTTGTAAATGCCCATAGCAATATTAGTAATGCTTGACAGAAATAAAAATAAATATAAAAGAACAAAGACACTTAAAATAGATACACTAACATCCTGAGCAAATGCCAAAGAAATGAAATCATATGCTAAACCATTCAGCAATGTTATACAGTAAGCATTTTCAGACTTCTCCAGCTAATAACTTCAGCTGAAATATTATTCTAATTAAATGCTTTTTTAAAAATATCAAATACCTTTAATTATATAAATATTTTAAACTGCTATTCACCTGGCAAGATGCATTATTTAATTATATTCTTATATATATGAAATTCATGTGAATTTATTTCCTACTAATAATATCAATCTGTAGTAAAACTCACTTAACACCAGAAATTTTGGGCTCAATAGTGGTCATAAGCTGAGGACTACCTGTATTTTGAAAGGTAGGAAATTGTGTTTCAGTTTGTGCAATTTAAAGTGGAGACTAAAGGAGCTATCTTGACCCAAAGTTCTAAACACAAAAAATAAATAAAACATTAGAAAACTTCAGATTCTGTGTTTAAGAAATAATAGAAAAACAAATTCCTTTTAAAATGCAAGGACATTAATATAATGGGGGGAAAATATGAATAATAATAGTAGATTTTGTTTCAGTGCGATGACACCCATTTTATCCCATACAACTCTCAACCGCTTAGACTAGAATTTTACATAAAAATAAATATAAATAAATCTCACAGAAGATGACAAAACTTACAAACATATAGATAAGATAACATTAACTTTTTAATCTGTTCATTTACTTCTAATCACCCAAGCACAAAGCTTATACTGTATTGCTAACCATGAGACTTTTTATTTCAGGAGTAATATGTGTGGTGTATTTTACAAAGTTTAGTTTTGACATCTTAAAAATATTACAGAGTGTTAGAAGGGCATCTGTTAAAATGTGGAGATATTCTGGGTTGTCCACCTATTTGTAATGGGATACATATTTCACTGAAGAACTACATTTCATGTGTTGTGGTAAAAAGAGACAAGCAGTTTTCAATTTTCCTGCTGTTTACCTTCCACATTTGTGCGATAACATATATCAAAAGGAAAAACCAACCCTCCAATTATTTTTTCAATTTTAATTTTGCAAAGAACTGAAAGTTCCACCATACTGAGTGAAAACAGTAATATTTTGTACTTTATTTTATCCATTGATTGTTACCAGATCAATGAAGTAATTTAAACAGTTATATACTCTGTAGATTAAAAAAAACACTATACAACCTTTCTTTACAATAATCAAAATTCTGTGGCAACAAGAAAGCTGTAACCTTAATAAATTAATTAAATACATTTTATATGCTTTTTTGAGTCCAATTTCACTCACCAAATGTATACCTCCCATAAGTAGGGGAATAAAGAATTACAACACATTTACAAAATTCATATTTGACCATCAATTTTTCTAATAGTGTTTGGTACTTCAACCTCCTAAACCAGGACCGTAGAAAGGAAGAGAATAGACTGGTAGCTTTAAAATAATTGTGGCCCACAAAGGAATAACTGGCTTGTCAATCAGCTATTTGGCAGCTAGAGCACAGCAGCAGCAATGGAGCTATCAGTAAAAGCTTGAGATGTTGTGGGGGCCTTGCAAGTGGAAGTAGTGGCAGAAATCTAAGCTGCTGTGACAGACCCTTTATTATGGAAGCAACATTTGGTGGCAATGGATTATTTTTCAAAAAATGTAGGGGACCATACAAAGCTCCTTAGTGGACCTCATGTCGTTAATAAGCCAAATGTTGCATAGGCCTTTTGTTAAGTTCTGTGCATGGGCGCTAAGGATGGAGACGAGCCGGTGAACAGTGAACTTCAAACTCTTTATTTACATTTGTAACAGCTCTCTTCAATGGCCGCAACGGCCCCCTTTATATAGGCAAACTCTTAACTATTTAACCAATGAAACATGGGGAGCGCTAGCTCCGTTAACCAATGGTAGAGGCTCGTTAATAGCCAATCAGATTCTCCTGAACGGACCAATCCGATGTCGCTATTATCGGCCAATCAGAAGTGCAGGGCCAGAACCCTGCACTTTGCTTCAAGCTCTTAAAAATCTTTATTCAAGTACTTTTATTGATTCACAACACCTTTTCTGTACACTTTTAATTCTAGCTAAAGGCTTTTAAGACTAAAACCTTAGCTCTCCCTCCCTTTTCTTTTTAGGACTGAAATCTGACTGAAATACAATTGGTTAATCACTATTTTGACCTGTGTTCCACAATTACATGCCTGAGTTTTTAGTGACAAGAAAACAGTTTCTTTTCTCAAGATTTTCTCAAGTTTACTTTTCTCAAGATTCATATAGGCATGAAAAAACATATTTAATTTTCATATAGGCAGCAATACCAAAAAATTAAAGCTTCAGAACAAATAACCTATATGTAAAATTTTCGTGGTGATACAACTAATGAAAATTAAGGCAAGGGAAACATTCAGTTTTGTAAAATAACTTTTCAAGGAAGGAATTAAATTGTTGCACCTTTTTATATAACAGAGTGTGCATTACATATACACATGATGATGACGATGATTCAGAGATTAATAATGCATTGTTCCAAAATAGCTGTTTGGGCTTTTTCAGTTGTCTTAAGGGCAGTTGGGGCAGTTGTCTTATTAGATGTGACCAGCTAGCTGCATTTTCTTTTCTTATCTCTTTCCAACTTTAAATTTTACGTATTTATATCAGAGTGACTTTATTTTATCCATTTTGAAAATCCTACCATTAACGTCTTTTGCTAATCAGCTTTGCTTTCAGCATCCAAGGGCATTGAGCTTTTTTTCAGTTCCCTTTGTGTGGAAATCCTCCACACTGTCCAACAGGTGTGAGCATAGGAGGATTCTTTCAGCTGAACCTCATTTCTACTTTCTGACTATTTTATCTCAATAGCTGGATCAAAGTGGCTTCTGAGTTTCCTGGAAGCTCTCTGCTTCAAACAGACAAATAGTGATTTGTTTATTTCAAAGGAAATTGAGGCCAGTCAGCGATGACAGATTTATTAGTTATGTGAACATCTCTCTCACACATTAGTCATGGTGGACGGTCTAGATTCTAAGCAGAAATTCATAATAAAAGATGAGGGTTTGCATTACTAAATTCAGAATTCTTATTCTCATTCAGAATTTTCAGAATTTTACAGCAACATAATACAATAAATGCTGAAAATCAGACTTTAAGGTTATCCTTTTATAATTGGATCTATTTCACATATCAGTGAATGTTATATTAAGTTATCATGGTTTAGTTTAAAAATAACAACAAGCAACTCTCTGATCATTTTAGGAATTAAAATGCTCAAAATAATTTGAAAATTCACAGTTACAAGGAACAGGCTTAGTTTATAATCTATTAAAATATCGGTAATTCCTATTGCTTACAGAATTGTAAAGGAGAATGTTACAAAGAACAATCTATTCATCATGATATGAAAATTCATAGATAAATAAACACTGTGGATGATCAGGCAGATTACAAAAATAAAAAAGAGCTGCTGCTTTTAAACATAAAATAAAGGTATATTATAAGACAGCACAAATCCTTTTTTAGTGAAGAAAATCTGAGTTTATACAACTAGCACAGCCTGCCAGTAAGCAGAAAGCATAATGACTATTCTAATAGCCATATCACTGGAAAAAGGCAAAGGAATCATAGCAGCATCAGCAAGTTTGGCTAACTGCTGATTTTCCATTATATGTTTCATTATATGAAAGATTTGATTGCAGCAAGCAGTAAAATCCAATCAGGAAATAATCTTTGATCCAGATTAATTTTGATTTAAAATCCAACGTCTCAGCCAAACATCTGTAAAACTGGTCACTTGGAAAATATATGTTACTTTCATCAGAAAAAAAAACAGTCTTGACTCATATCTATAGACAGAATTAATTGAATAGTATCAGCATATTGCACAGATAGAAATCCACTAGACTTAACATTCAAATATACTTCTGCCTAGTTTTTTTCTTGTTCCTTCAACTCAACATTTACTCCTGCTGACTGCCTGTCCCTGCGGTTTTTCAGGCTATGTTTCCAGAAGTGGTTTGCCTTCTTCCTAGGATGGAGAGAGAATGACCCACCCAAGGTTACTTAGCTGATTGTGTGCTGAAGGCAAACCTAGAACTTTGGTTTTCCTACTTGGCTCAGTGCTTTAAGCATTAAAGCACTTTAAGCAGTAAACTGACTCTCCCCCTGGTCTTAAAAAGGCCTAAGATTTGCCTGGTACTTTTAACATCACTGACTCTTTTCTCTGACTGCTAGGAATATCATAAGCTTCAATTTTAGTACTGCAGATTTTGTTTAGAGATGACTTTTCATGATCACATTTGTGATTCATTAAAGACAGATAACAATAAGAATAAACAATCTAAGTGTCTTGAACAGCAAAGTTAAGTTGGAACATGAAGGGTGCTAGTTTGGTTGTTTTTTAGGCCAAAAAACTCTGCCAGTAATCAGAATATTTTCAAAATGTTTATTAAACTTTACTTTATTAGGACAAGCCAAATAACAGAAAAATGTGCAAGTGACAGATATACTGGTCAGATACAAACAATCGAATCCATATAAGAGTTCAATCTGTTTTATTATTCAATAGGAATAATAGATAGGAATCTTCTCAGACTGGCAATTTGCAGCTAGGTAAGTCTAGATAAGGTTCAACTGTACTCAAGGGGGAAGATCGAAATTCATCCTCTTATGCCCACATAGGGTTTCCAGACTAATTCTCCATTTTTTAAGGCCTCCCCTCTCTCAATCTCTTTCTAATATCAGCTAAGGTTATGATCTTGATTTTCATTTGACTTTTGTTAACAGCATTCTTGGGGATTCAGCTGGCTTCTGGTTTTCTATTTGAAGACTAAATGTGAGAAGTAGATGTTCAATTCTATAAACAATCATAGTCATTTACTCTAAATTCAACCAAGAAATTTAAAATCTTAGGAATCCTTCACTGTTGTGACTTAGAAAACCACAATAGCAGCTAGAAGCTATCAAATGTACTGAATTAATTTAATGGGCCAGGCTAAAAGTATCTGACATAAATATTGAATTGAAATGGTATTATTTCAACTTGCCTGATTTTTTAAAGATAAGACAAAAAAAAAATGGCCAAAGCTGCTACTTGTAATTTTGGCAGAGATCTTTTCCATTCATTAGACTATAAATATTTAAGTAATTACTTAAATTCCACTCTCCTTGTTTTTTAAAATAATTTTCTCAATAATTTAACATAAAGAAGTGAATACAAACACTATCACAAAAAACAATATTTCAGTAGAATGGTATTTCAGATATTGCTAGACATTTATTCTTTCCTGCCTAATATCCAAAGGAAAATTTAATGCATACATAGGTTCAGTTACAAGTCTTCCAAAATAAGTATTTCAGAGGTGCACCGACTAATATAAACAGCCTATGTCCGTCTCACTTGGCAAATGATGGGATAAGAAAATAGGAGGCTGGACAGACTGAAAATCAACATGTAACTGGAAGGCCACTGAAAGTCTATTAAGGGACAGCAACAAATAAGAAACAGTGCAATCTATAGAGTTGAGTTTAAGAAATACAAAAAGGGAAGTGCATAAAGCAAACAATGACTTAAAAATAAAATTAAGGTGGTAAATAAGATTGTAATTAGTAATAATTAGTAAATACATACGGTTTGAATAGAGTAATATTTAAGGTTTTTTTCTTTACTTGGTACTTTTCATATGGACAAGATTCCTGCAGATCTTAAACAACTGTGAAATCCTTTTATTGTCTTTGAATAATATCATGATTTACTATCCTAGGCTGATACTCATAAGATTATTATTTTATTTCATAAAAATGCCATGAAATTTGGCTTTTTATAACTAAGATTAATTTAGCATTCATAAAAATTAAGTGATTTATACATGGCTAGAGGAAGGTTAGCTTGGACAAAAAGCTGTAAAAATATTTCCAAAGGAATTGTGCACATGCAACTCAATCATGACACCTATTTTCCTCCATTTCATTCCTAAAACAGAAGTCTTTGGAACCGTGTCTTTATTTTTTGCCAAATTGTGTGGTAAATTTCTGAAATGGTTGAAGGCCGAAAATGCCTTTGGGATTAATAGTAGACCAGCCAATATTTAATTTATATGCTCATTTCAGCTAAACCTTAAAACCATGGAAGTCTCCATTACTTAAATCCAATTGACTGGAGTTCACAATGCAATATATTCTGAGGCACACATGAAAGTAAGCCACTTCTATTAAGGCTTTAAAACAAAAGCCAGGATTTCATGGAGCACAACAAAGGAAAGTGTTATATTAATTTCCACTTTATTGTTCAGAAAATTAAACAGTTTACTTATACTTTGCTTTATTAAATGTCTCTGTAGCCAGTCTTGTGGGGATCCTATAAGCTAACTCCTATTTGGAAAGGAAACCTTTCGGCTTGTGGAGTTGGAAAAGTGACTGGAGTTTAAAAGGACAGTAATAGAAGGTATAAGTAAATTAGTTCTACATTATTCACAAGAAAGCTGCATAGACATGTGTTTCTATTGTCATCTTTTTAATGGAATAAATGCAAATAAATAATGAAGAAGAAGTAATAAGAATTATGGATCAGAAACCTCACAAAAAGAATTTCATGGAATAGAGGAGTGAAGAAAAGAATCAGGCTATACTTTGATCTTGACAACATTCTCAAAAGTATAGTGAAACTTGGAAGTAAAAGGTTTTTAATTTCTTCCTTTGGAAAGATTTTGGAAGACTTTTCTCATTTTGTTTTTAAAGTAATCAAAAAGCTCTTCTATTGCCATTGTAAATACTTACAATTAATATTTTGTAAATAATAAGACTGCATTTTCAGCAGTTATTAATTTTAAGCCACTTTTTTGTTTTACATTGGAATGATGGACAGTTGCAGAAAATGCCTTTTTAAACCTTCTTCCTCCTTTCTGAGAGGACTTTTATAATGTTTACAATTACATATAAAACATATGAAAATTAATCTTTAGTGGATGTCATTTAAATAACAGGATGACATCAGCAATATGCAGGATAGGTATCAACTCTATTATTTTAAAGATTTATTATTTAATTATTTTTATTCAAAATAAGATTAAGTGGCTGCATAGTCCCAATTTGGGAAGGGAGAAAGAGATTCATGGTAATCAGATCCTATATATATCCTTTCAGGATATATCTAATAGGTTACAGTATTAATTTGTCAAGATTCTATCTATTAGTTGCAAGCAAATAAAGGACCAAACATAATTGGATCTCAATGGTTTTTGTCTCTGGTCTTGGACCTGACATAGAGCCACATAAGAACATATTAAGATATAATAGACTAACAGTTGAAATGAGAACCAGGGATTCCAGGTTAGAGATAGTGGTTATCTGCTTGGCTTCAAGATCATACCATACCTTATCATTATTTCAGAAAGACAGGAGCAGAAGTCCTATACTGAAATTTGAAGACTAAAAAGGCCATTTATGTCTTCTGACTGGTAGTGTTAATCATCTCTTGTATGTGTGAGTGAGTGTTGGTGTAGAATATATGGCTTTATTCTTGGTCTAAAATTAAATTTCTAATCTAGTCAAGTTGTGATCTTCCTGCCAAGTCTGGCTAAGGTGTTAAGTTAAATTGCCAAGGGTTGGAAGATCCGTAATTTTCTGCCAAATCATGTTTGGAAAAGGTTGTCAACATGACTTTCTCCTCTGTGCTAAAGAAGAGGAAAGACTTTGGGTTACTGCGCTGACTTTTATAAAACAGAATCATTCACACTTTTCATGGCACACAGGTTATGTAATTACCACTGACTTTAATGCATAATTATTTGTGTAAAAAGAAAACAAACTGTGTCTTGAATTAGTGTATATTCTATTAAGTTGAATTTTGTGGCACATGTTTTTATAGTTCCAATGTAAAATAGAGAGCTTCATTTAAAACGTATGTCAACAAAAGGAGTGAGGAAGAATGATTCTGTAGAATGATTTCCAAGTTATCTACTTAATAAATGTTTACTTCCCTAATGGTCAAAGTTATGTTCTGCTTTATTCCATTACAAATAATAAGAGGTTAATACACTATTTACAATAAGATAACTCTGAAATTAGCTCCAATAAAATAATTTTCAAGAAAGTTTACATAGCCTTCTAAAAAGCAAATATATACTATGAAAGTAAAATCATTTGCAGGATGGTAGTTGTATATTTTGAATGCCACAGAACTGAATAAAATTCAAGAATATTTGATAATAAACACTAACAAGATCATAAGACTCAGAGAAGAGGAAAGGAGAGGGGATGAGAGGGAAAGGGAGAGGGAGAGGAGGGAAGGAGAGACAGGGGAGGAGAGGAGACAAGACAAGATAAGGAAAGGAAAGGAAAGAAAAGGCAAAAGAAGAGACACTGTAATTGTGTCTTGTTTAGAATCCAAAAAAACTGTATATATTGCTACAATATTTTAAAAGAATCTATTCCTCTATCAATTTCAGCTATACAATTGAAAAACCACACTTGGCCTTGACCTTTTCAACGTTGTTAAGAAATTTTCCTTTATCCAGGTCTTTTGGAATATATATTTACATTTTTTTCACTGGGATTTAATAATTATAATAAAAAACTACAACCTGTTTTTAATTGCCTTATAATTTTTATGAGTGGGAGTAGCTGATTATAAACTGAAACAATAAATACTAAAGTGCACATGGTTCAATCCATGATATTTGAGATAAATTCCAGTGATTCTTAAAATAAAACTTTCCATTTTAAAGCTAAGTTCCTGGGAGGAAGCTAACTTTCTTTTCAATAAGTGAAACAGATAATTAACATTTGTTTCCTTTTTCATTAAGCTTAAAATTAGCTGCCTGCAGAAGGGACTCACTTTTATCTATTCGGATTCTTTAAAATAAATCTGAAATCATCTTTATTTTAAATTGATTAATATAAAATTACATTTTGCCCCAAGAAGACTACACATTATTGTCATAGCAATTATGATTCAAAAATATGATACTATACCGCCCCCTGCTCTCCTTCTTCCCCCCTTCCTCCTCTTCCCCACGAATAGGAAGCTTTGAACTCTAATAAGGCAACACCCAGCACCACATGAAAAACTGCATTTTAATTTGGAGGGACTTCAGAAGCAGCTTTTATTTGGTGCTGCTGTCTACCATTTAAACAAATGGAATAAAAAATATATATTAGGGCTTGTACTGCCAATATTAACCAGGAACCAAATGCTCAACTTAAATGACCAAAACATTTCCTATGGAAATTTTTCCGTTTCAATAGAGGAGTATTTCCCATGTCCTAACAAAAGTTCAAAAGCAATTCACCATGCGGCATGGAGTGTTGCTTTTTTAAGAAATAGGAACCCCACATCCCAATAGGCATCGTTAGACATGCTGATAATGAAAGCTAGTATCGTTAACAAATTAACTCTCTCCAAAAGAAAATCACAAAGAATTCTATTTGCTTGTTTACACTTAGCAGTATGCTGAAAGGTTTAAGAACTTTGATGAATCAGTTACAGTGCTCCTTTTGAAAAGATATATAGGTCATTTTTCTTACTGAAATGTTTTGGAGAGTAATTAGAAGTTACTAAAAGCAATGAATTCATATTGTTAACACACATTTATCAAACCATTTTCTCCGACATGGATATCATTGAATGTACATGATTTTTTTCAAAGACATTTCTTAGAATGTACACTAAATATTTACAAAATAATCCATCAAACATTATTCCTGGACAATCTCTCTATGCATTGGGTTAACATAGGACTACTATATTAGGGCTACTTCAATATAAAAAACGATACATCAATTGTACTTACACAGAATTACAAAATTATAACCCATTTATCTAAAGTGTTAAAGCACATAAACTCTGTCTCTGATGTTTGAATATGGGACAGAAACGCATACTACAATAGAACTCAGAATTTTAGAAAAACTTTATTTTCTCAATTTTTTGAAAAAAATTAAAACATATATCTAAAATATCTAGTTCTTTTTAATTTTGTGATCTATGGACAGATCATTAAATATTTTAACAAGTAATCCAAAATAAATGCTAAAATCTTTTTACCTTTCAATCATCATTTTATTAAACCGACGTATTTGCCTCTTGAATTTAATTGGCCTAATAAACTTTCATTAAAATTGGGGCTGCAGGATCAGAGCTTTTCAATTGCCTTAATATAAACTGTAGCATCACATGAAAAGAAGATAAGAAAGTACCAGCCCAAGAAAATAATGAAGATGAACATATACTACATAATATTTTGGAATTCTAATTACAGAGTCAATGGTGGAAAAATAAAGAGGAGAACGTATATATCTCTGTCTCTGTCTCTCTCTCATCTCTCTCTTTCTCTCTCTCATCTCTCTCTCTCTCATCATCTAATTTCCTATTTCTTAACCATACATCTTCCTTGTCAGTTTTACTAGAATTAAATTCATTTGTGATATTTAAGATTTTATTATAAATATTACACAATATTTCCTGGAATAAAAAATTGAAATTGTAGGCAATGTGCGTCACTTAAAATGAATGATGGTGGGTTTTTGTTTTTTTTATTTTTGCTTATGTTGCATTATTTTAGAGAAAGTGGGTATATTTTGTCGGAATAAGCTTTTGGCAACAAAATACAAGGAATGGCCTGTTACTTTTGATTACTATATTATCTACTGTGATATCATACTCTGCTTTACTGGGTTTCTATTACGTTTTATTATATTATTGTTGATGGAAAATCGGTATAAGACAGAGTAAAAATTGTATTTGTTCAGCTTTCTGTGAATTTTTTTCTGATGCAGAAGTATAATTAGAGGTCTAACGTAACACCTTTGGATGTTGGCTTTCAATATCAGTCATCAGCCCAGGACTATACTTAGGGAAAAGGCTTGCTTGAAAGAATAAACAGCATCAGAAGCAGCTCCAGACTGAAGCTATCACATCTGAGCTACCAAAATCTCAAGTAAATAAAAGCAAAGAGAATTGTCTGTTTCTCTTTGATATTATCTCCTGGTACCTAGTCTCCACCCTTGGTCAGGTAGTCCTTGACTTATGAGCACAACTGAGCCCAAAATTTATGTTGCTAAGTGAGAAATTTGTTAGGTCAGTTTTGCCCCAGTTTACGACTTTTCTTGCCACATTTGTGAAATGAATTATTGCACTTGATAAGTTAGTAACATAGTTGTTAAGTGAATCTGACTTCCCCATTGACTTTGCTTCTCAGAAAGTCTCAAAAGGGGATCACATGACCCCAGAACACTGCAACGTCATAAATATGAACCAGTTATCAAGCATTTGAATGTAAATCACATGACCATGGAGATGCTGCAACAATCATAAGTGCAAAAAATAGTCTTAAGTCAATTTTTCAGTGCCGTTGTAACTTCAAACAGTCCCTAAACTAACTGTTGTAAGTTGAGAACTATCTGTATATACTGAGGCTATCTGCCATTACTTACCTGAAGCCTCTTTCCATTTTTGCTCCACCCACAAACCACAATGTCACCCTGTGCAACTACCTAGATTTCTGAATGGGATCATGTTGACCCTACAGGAGAATAAATAAGATTTTTTTTTAAGATCCTGCACCTAAAAGTAACAGTGAGGTCGCCAGACCTGCCTGAGTTTTAGCAAAGCACAAACACATTGCCATTTATATTGTATGTATTCCATAAATAATTCAACACCAGAGATTATTATAGTGCAGAAATAACTAAAGAATGTTTTCCCTATTGTTTTCTCTCAACTGCAAATAAATAATTATTAAGTAACTTGTGAAACTCTTTCTTGATTTATGTTATAAAAGTTTTTTTAATTAGAGCACTCTTATGTATCTCTGATTGCTTTTCATCTTTTATTTTAAATATAGTATGTAAATATAAGAAATGATAATATACAAATATGGTAAACATTATACATCTCCATAAAAATATTCAAATATGTAAATAAATATAATCTATTTATTATAAGTAGAAATATTTGGCCTATGAAAATATATGGGTCTGATTATCTTAAATTTGATATTTTCAATCCATAGTTACATATATTGAAAATACTTTTCTAAACTATATAGTGAGTGTATTTTATCCTGTATAAGAAAGATTAAAGATAGATATATATACCTATTAATACCAACTGATATTATAAACTTATATCGGAAAGTTAATCACACTGAATTTTTCTTTGTAAAACATGAACATAAACTATAATTAAGACTAGTTACCAATCAAAGTTTTATAGAATTGTGTTCTTATATTTAATTTAATATATCATACAGAAAACTAATGTAATTAACTTTTAATTATTTAGATATACAATCTTTTTAGATACCTAGGTAATATTTATGAAGTTTTCCTTTTATTATATAGCACTTTTCTTACATACTGCATTATATAACATTATTATCCTTAGAAGTCAACCAACATTATGCCTCTAGAATATTATAATTACTTTTATTTGATTCATAATTATTATAATTCAAATAAATTCTAATTTATATGTCTTTCAAATCTTTAGCCTGCAGCTTTATTTTGTCAATTACTAGGCAACAATTAAACTAAAATTTAAAAAGTTGGTATAATTCTAGTTTTCTACATCTAATTAACACAGAAAATAGTTGAATTTTATTCTAAATTGAACAAATTCAAAAAGCCACCTATTTTTTTAAAGAAAAGAATTTTCAATTAAAGATTTACATTCCTTCTTATTTTTACTCATAAGTAGAAATCCTTCAGATTTCTGTTTAAACTCAGCTTTATACCATCCTATTGTGTGTGTGTGAAGATGTGTGTGCATGTATACAAATCTATTTCTTACCTTTAGCAGTGTTATAATGAAACATCCTTCATCCAGGACTGCCTGAAGTTTTCTTACCCATTTAACCATTTTTATAAAAAAGTATATTTTGTAACTTAGTTTTTTTAATTCAAATCAGCTTTTCAGTTTGTCTTCCTAAACTACAAGACAGAGTACAACAAGTTTCAAAATGAGTAAAACTCAAAATATTTTGCATTAAACTGTCAAGGAAGTACATTTCTATATAACAGTCCTAAAAATTCAGACACAACTATGGATAGTTTTTCACTTTTAAATTTCAAAGTAGACCATGACTTTTATTTGATCAAAATGTGGAATTATTTTCTAAATAAATATATATACTGTAATATATGTGCACACATGGGTGCATAAACACAGACATATATACACAGACATACACACATGTATACACAGATACACACATATATAAAAACAAATATAAAAATGCATTTAATAGTACAAATATAAACCAAAAGTATCCAACTAAGGATGATAAAATAAATATAGTTAAATTCCTGTGCCAGTATGCTAACTTAAGTTACATGAATAATTATACTTAGAGAAGGAATATACAAATACTCATATTTGTACACAAACACTTTCATTTGATTATTTTTAAGTACTTTTTGAGGCCTAGGCATCCATTTCTACAATTTCATTTGAAAAACAGAATAGTTTCCATATTTTTGCAATCTGTTTTCATTTTATAAGCCTAACCAAAATAAAATTACAGTAGTAGATGGTATCTTAATTCTACCAGTATCCCAGAAATTCTCTAGATGGGAATTCCTAAAAAGAAATGGAATTTACTCCTTGGCTGGGGAAATGGTACATTTTGTGACCATGAATACAGCTTTTTCCTTAGGTAAAATCTTGATAAGAAAGAAAGATATAGTTGACTTAAGGATAAACCTGAATATCGGATGCCTCCAAACTGCATTCTTTAGACAGGCTGTGATTTCACAGATTCTGCAACCTCTTAGAGCAGGGATTCAAGGATCCTAGCTCCAAAGTGTCCTAATCCATGTCCTTAAGACTTGTGACCTAACTCTATCATGAGGCATCTAGTAGCAAGTATAATCTTTTAGTTAGTGTAGTGGTAGGCCAGTGGTTAAGCCCTGGCGTGCTACAACTGGGGTCTTATCACTACGCGAGGTATCAAGCGCTCATGCGCCGAAGGCTTCCAGAAAAAATCCAATACCGACTTCAGTTTTTTCAGAGCTGCCCGATTACCCATCCCAGGTTTTATTTTCTTCTTCTTTTTCTTTTCTCTCTCTCCCTCTCTCTCTCCCTCTTTCTCTCTCTCAGAGAGGGAGAGAGAGAGAGAGACGGGGGGGGGGGCTTTCCCGGACAGAAGAAACGCAAGGGAGGTGGCTTTACCTGAGCTGTCGCTTTTCCGCTTGCCCATTCTTTTCTCCGTCTCCACCGGGGACAGCGCTTGCCTGCCGTAATCTCCCGGAGCGCACGCTGCTCCTGTCGGGGTGCCGGTCCCCAAACTTGATGAATTCGAGCACAGTCCTGGGGGACTACTGGCTAGCTCCGGGGGTCCAGCCGAGTCGGGCTGAAGGCACAGGCTATGTCTGGATGAGGCGGACTGGGGAGGCGGTGGAAGCGGTGGCGGGGAAGCCATCTGCGGGATGTGCCAGTTTGTCTGTAGCGATTGCTGGTGCTGCTGCTGCTGGTGGTGGTGATGGTGGTGGTGGTGGTGGCCCCTGTGATGCTGGCTGCCGAACATGCCCTCCTCGTTGGGGTATCCCGCTATGATGCAAGAGGAGGAGGACGCGGAGAGCTCCGGGTAGGACATGTGATCGGAGCGGCCGTGCAGGGCAAGCGCAGACTGTGAGAATGGGTGCAAGCCCTGGCCAGGGGGATGGTGAGGACTGCGCAGGCAGCCGAAAAGCGTGTGATCCATGGCATGCGGCAGGGCTCCGAACGGCCACCCCACTGCCAGCGAACGCCCGCCGGAGGATAAGGAGCGACTCGGTCCTCCCCTCTCCTCCCAGCCACCTCTAAGGCCGGTGGCTGCGCGCCGCGTCGCTCGGGTGTAATCCAGATCTCCTGCGCTTGGCTACCAATCCCGGCCTTGGCTTCGCTCGGGTGTTTCAAGAAGCGGCCGCTCGGGGCTCGCAGGCGGCGGAACAGAGGTGGTCCGCGCTAATGCTCGGAGGGGGAAGCGCCTCGCCGAAGTTATAAATACAGGAGTGTGTAACGTGAGCCGGGGGCTGGCTTAGCGGCGCGGCGCTGACCACATACGAACGCCAGCCCAACAGCCACCCCAACAACGACCTGCAGCTGCCCTCGCCCCCGATCCCAGTTCAGCCTCGCTCTTGCTTGCGAGGGGTCGGGTCAGTCCCAAGAAGCATGTAGTTGCAGGGCCTTAATAAGTTCTGGGCTAGAAACCTTTAGGGGTCCCAGCCTGCCCTCACCCGTGGCCCTTCCAGCGCCGAGCTCCGCCCAACACGCCCCTCATAAGGCGCGGGCCATGAAGGCTCGGATCTTGCCTTTATGTGTGGCGCAGAAAGAGAGTGCAGGTAAGAAAAGCACACCTGTCACATCTGAAGTGTCCTTCTCCTCCTTTATTACCTCGTTTAGGGTAGTGGTGGATGTACTAGAAGTAAGGATATTCCAGAAAGTGCAACCAGGAAAGTCTGGAAGGGCAACGTTTAAGCTACCATATTTTTTAGAGCATTTTGTGATGAACACTGCTTAAAGTATTCTTTCTGAGAAGCATGAAGGAGAGGGTTTGGCTTATTCCAGATGTGAGCAAGAAACAGTGTCTGTTTTTGCTTATATTTCTTGGTATAATCCATGTCTTCTTACTAACCTACAGATGAATCTAACCTATAGGTGATCACTTCTTGTCAATTCTCATTCATCCACCTGCAATTGTTCTTTAAGTAGTAAAGTGGTATGAAATAGGGGTGTTAGAGCTAAGGTTCTGATTGTGTCACCCAGAAAAAGGAAGAATGTATAAGTGAAAGGACCAAGTGACTCTGCAAACTGCCTGTTATTTCTCTGCCCAGCTTTTGCACTAATAACATCTTCACTCAGAAAGTAACAGTGCTGAGAATGAAGTAAAATCTCAATTCATTTCCAACCAATCTCCAAGCCAAAGTTGAAGTCAAATTGACAGCATCCATCTATTTCAGTCTGTTTAAGCAGCAGAAGAAAAGTTTGGACCATTGCAGCTTTCAATCATCAATGACTACATTTAAAAAGCAATTCATAGAAATTTAATAACATGATCAATCACGGTTTTCAATATATCATTCATGATGCTAAAGAGATCCTGGGTGTGTTTTGTTAAAAGATTGCCATTTGATCATATATGTGGCAAGCTTTTTCTGAATTGAATGATTTTGAAAACAATACTGTAATTTATCTTTTGAGATTCTACTTTATGGGAGAAAAATGAAGGAGCTTTTAAAATTCCATTGATTGGTTTAAAGTTTGAATAACAGTTTCATGTCCTAGTTTCCAATGTTAGAGATTCTTAAAAGGTCATACTGGCTAATGTATTTCCTAAGAGGTTCAGATTTAGCAGCTATATTTCATGGTACACCTGGAACAGAGGCAGAGATTTCTCACAAAATGTATTATATTACAATAATGATTAGCAAGTAGATATTTTCTTGCATCATTTTTTTCCCTCTCTTTTTCTTGGTCACAGCTACTTTCCATGGAATCCATTGTAGGGTAAGCATCACTGGATGTTGTATCTTAATAAAACTGCATAGGATTGGGCTTCTATCCAGAATTGTGTGAGTCAAAATGTATAAAAGGCTTGACAGTACAAAATGATGTTAAGAAAAATTTATTTTGTCACAGTTTACAATATAGGAACAATAATACTTAGATTTATGTTAATACTGATTGTCAAGATTGTATAAATTATGAATATAGAGGTTCTCATGAGATAAGACAGTTCTCGGGTTTCCTCATAATGTTCAACAGTAATTCTCAGAATGTGCCACAAATATGGAATTATATTAAATCTGCTTCATTGTAAAACAGGAACACTCACTTTCTTTCAAAATATTATACTGTATAGATTTCAAAGGAATTCATTATAAAAATTGCCACTTCCTATAAATGATTAAATTAGAAAAAAGATAACCTATTTACACTGTATTTAGTTTTCTGGATACAAATGCAATGAATGAACTAATATACTAATTCTATAAAGTGTCATTTTACACTAGAAGATAAGTAATTTGGGCTAATTTTTGTGATAAAAAATAGTACTGAATGTTTTCTGATAGGGTTATATAACCCTATTAAATTATACAAATGCTTTAATCGGGTTGGACCCTATCATTTGATTGCTGATGTATAGCCTCTTTTTCCTCAATATTCCTGGCTCCATTCCTTGCCCCCTTAAGAAAGCTCTATAAGATGGCTGGGCTGAGTGAAAGAAGAACTAATCTACAATTTTACAGCAAGTATCTGAATTTGGACAAGCTCCAGCCCATTAGCCCAAAAGAGACTCTGAAGCCTGTAGGGTGAAGTCATAGACAACTAGTGGATCATGAGAACATCAGTTTACAGGCAATTCATTCTTTTCAGGACAGTGTCCATACAATTATTTCATGAACTCTGGTGGAAAAATTGGTGGAATCTGCTTTTGTATCGGATAGAATGCCATAAAATTTATGATATAAGATAAATTATCTTCCTATGAAATCATCCCGAGACTTCCCAAGTCCTATTCATTCCTTCAGGATGAAACTGTGTAGGCCATTGGTTCTCAATATTGGTGACTTAACAACTACCAGTTGTTCCAACTGGTACTTGAACTGGTCCAACTGGTCCAACTACCAGAATTCAACTACCAGTTTGCTGGTTGAGAAAGTCTGAGAGTTGATGTCCATACCTTTTTAAGTTGTCAAGATTGAGAAACCTGGTATAAACTAAATAATTGTTAAGGTCTGGATCCACACATATTGTCTCTGGAAATCTCTAATAATCTGCTAAAATTTAATGAAAAGATGCAATAGATTCCGTTCTTTCTGAGCCCAGTTCACAAAACTGTTTACACCATTGATTTGGGGAATCATATTCTACATTAGGCACCGCTTCTTTGTAAAGATTTGGGTGATGTATCATTAAACAGAAAAGAAGTTCAGCTTTGAGCCTTTATTATGCTGGACCTCGTTTTGAAGGGCAAACGAGAAAGTCCACACGAGGAAAGGCTCACATGGATTGGGGGGAAATGAAGCCATTGAGGCGTGAATTCAAAAGCGGGCAAGAAGATCCAGAAAGATACAGCTTCGAGGGAAAGATGCAAACCTTTGGATATGTTGGTCGTTATGGGAAGCCCCGAAGTGCATCAACGGCGCTAGAACCGTTTCCCGCCAGATCAGTTTGATCCACTTTGAGCTAAGCCGGGAGTGTTCCAAAGGCAGGATTGGACTCCTCCTGTTTTGTCACGCCTAACAGAAATCGAACACTCGGGCCCACCGGCGGTTTCAAAATTATTGTAAATCCCCCGAAAATACCCATGTAACAAACTGTCCTTGACAAATCAGGTGAAGCCGATGCTGCAGAGCCCGCAGTTGCGCTGGAGTCTCTCAAAGACTGATTCGAAAGAAACATCCAGGAATGCAAATTGTCTCGCGTCTCTCTCTGTTTACATTTACCCACAAAACTCTCGTCGCAAGAACACGTGCCTCATTGAAAAACTCCATTTGGCCCGGGGGGAAGGAAGCGCAAGGCATCCTAAAAACCTCGTTTCCCGCCCTAACGTTCTTTGCTTTCGCTATATGCGACACCGTCCCATTTAGCGAACAATTTATTTTGTCTCCTTTGGTGGCCGCGTTTGCATTGTTTCAGGTGTCTGGAAAAATTCGAGGGCGCTTCGAAAGAGCCAAGGGCAGCACAGTAGCTTTAGTTCATATTGGTTTAACAAAGTAACTGTTGATCAACGAAGGATCTTTTAAAGGCATCGGGTTATTTTTCCTCCCTTTACGCACCTCCAAAAGTCTTGTTTTAATTCTTTGTTGTTCCAGATATTTATTCCCAATCCGTGAGATTTCCAGTGGTTTGCATGAAAACAGGCACCCGCGCGTCCTTTTCATCTACCATTGGAGGGGGGGGGGACGCGTTATGAGAATTGCAAGAGACAGTGAGTTAAACGGAAATTGAGTCTGATTTTGTGGGAAATTAGTTTTGCAGACTTTCTTTAAGAAAAAAAACAACAACAGAAAAGTCTTGTTAAGCAGATGCTCTTCAGGTTGCCCGGCTGCACTGTGATCATCTGGGGCTGGTAAGAGTTTTCTCCACTTTTGGACCCTATTTCTTATGATGTTTATAATAGTCTGAAATCACTGTTTGTGACGATTCTTTCTCGTATTTCTTTCTGAAAAAGTTACCGATGGCTATAGCGGCTGAGAAATCCAGAGTTTTCTGTCCCCCCTTTTCCCACAGAAGAATGCAACAACTGTGATTGAATTTTCTATGCCTTATGTTTATCATTACAGTTGGAAGTTCCAATATACGTAGATGAAAGGAAATGCAGCCTCCTGTATTGCTGATCTTTCTGAGGAAAACCCTTCCTTCCTTCCTTCCTTCCTCCCTCCGTCCCTCCCTCCCTTCTTTCCCATCTATTAATAGGTAGCAGCTTTAGAGATGCCTCTACTATACTGCTGTGGTATGCTCCTAAAGCTGTATTTGCCTGCAAATGTATAAGCAATTAAATTTCCATCAAACTTCCATCAAAGTGAGGCTTATTTTTGAACTGATGAGAGTAAAGATGCACTGGCAATTTGAGACAACTCTCCTCTCCCCCGCTGCCATTTGGTAAAATACAAAGTTTTACCACAATTACTTTAACTTTCATTGAGATGGATTGGAGAAATAACTGGAAATCTCAAACACAAATATCGCTCTAATGTTTCAGGTGAACTAAAAATAGGATTGGCTTTAATCTCTGATTAGATGGAATGTGCTCATGATTTGGGCTAAATTCTCTTCCCTTATTTTCTATGGTTAATGTGCCTTGAAATTTCTTCCCAACCTGTTCCTGTCAATCATTCATCCTTGATGTGGGACAAGGAGCTTTGAAGGGGGGGGGGAATAAAAAAAAGCAACAAAGTTGACCATTCAGTTTGAGCCATAAAATGCTTCAAGCCACTAAGTGAAGGGGTTACTTAAAATAGTTAATGTTCCAGATCAAAGATAAATGAAATATGCACTTTAGCACTACAGATGGAAAGGATGCTGTCATAGTTAAAAGGAATTATGCATAAGAAAAATAATAAATGGGAATGAACTAAGCTTTTAGTACTTGTGTAATGGACAGTGAAAGATACACAAAAATAAAAGAAATTAATGAAAACAATAGTTTTTTAATGTGTTGTGTGCATTTAGGTCTTTCCTAAGCGTATCTGTCATATGGAATGTTTTGTGTTTTAAGGGGGGTCAAATATATTTTAATTAGATGGGGTTATTTATTGTGAATCCATTAAAAAAGTTGTACAACTACAAAAAATCATTACCAAAGTATTTTTTGTTAAATAAAATAATACATAAAATTGGTTATATTGTCTTTCGTAGAGTTTGTCCAATTATATAGGTGAATTACTAGATTTATAAAGTATTCATGTATTCAGATTTTAGAATATTGTTAAACATCAGTGCTAATCAGAATAAAATACCACGGTCTGGAATGCATTTTTATTTATTTATTATTTATAAAAAAAAATGGGTGATATTTATGAAGGAATAGACAAATCAAGTGAGTTAATCTAAGTATCTAATTATAAATCTGCAAACTATTTAACAAATACATTTTCATATACTATTGTGTTTTTCAAACCTGAAATATATACAGTATGTTGTAGTCTGTGTGTGTGTGTGTAAGTATGTATGTGTATGTATATGCATGCATGCCTGTAAGTATGTGAGTGTGTGCATGTGTGATATTTTATACAATGATTTTTATTTGTTTAAAATTACAAAGATAAAACACTAATATAAAATAATATAAACCAGAAAAAATAAGAAAGTACAAAATGGAAAAAGGGAGAATTGGGTGGAAAAAAGGTAAATATATAAAATGAAAAATTAAACAAAAAATATAGAAATAAATAATGGGCATTTCCCTCTTCACCAAGACAAGTATAATTTTTTTCAATAGCTTAACACATTCTCTAATATTTCAACCAAATTTCTGTTCATCTCATGTCACCTTTTATTTTTGGCAAATAATAAATACCTCATCTTTCAATCTTAATCAGCAGATATCCTTTAAAATTAGACAAATATTCATACCACACCCACACACATGTGTACACATACATATACACACAGGGAGACATGCACATATACACACACATACACATTTTAAATAAATAATTCAATTTTATAATTCTTTCCTGCATGTTACACAACACCTTGTCATCTACAAAACTCTATTTCCCATGTCTTGTCTCACGTCCATAAACATATATTTAAAACCTCATCATTCAAAGTTAACCAAGAAAAGCCTATTAAGAGGTACTAGAAACTGTTATGTATGTAAAACTATCATAAAATTCCATGTGAGTCTTCCAAACCAAAGAATAATAAAATTTTATTTCATTAACAAATACAACTCTTCAAAAGAAATTGACTGATATAATCGTATTTACTTACTTGATTTATATAGCTATCCATTTCACATATATGAATTTGAGAGGCTTACAATAAAATAGATAAAATCAAATAAAAAACAATACAACATACAAAATGACAACGCATTAACTAATTATATGTATCATTCTTCATTATTTTTCCTTTGCTAAATGTCAATATGTTTAGAATAAATGAGATTTTATTTATTGTTCGGGTATGTCAATCAAAATTACACTATTTTTTGTTGTGCCTCTGTATTCCATTCTATATTATTTTTAATCCATCAATTAAAATATCCATACATGGCCAAATTCCAAATAATCACGCATTCCTGTCAGAATTTGTATAGTAGCTTTACTAGTATTCAGTGAACTTTTATATGGATTGAAAAGAATATTACAGAAATAACAGATGTAATCATGTTACTTTTTCTTTGAACATACTATTCATTAAGTTTAATTGTATAAATTATCCATGTAATTTTGTGTTCTTGAAAGTTCTTTGAATCCGAAGACCTGATCTTGATAGATGCCTCTGCATCTTCCTAACTATAGATTTATTAAAGGGTATGATTTATAAAGACTTTTGGAACATACATTATTAAAAAGAATAAGCATTATAAATAAAAATATGTAAAATTTAATTAAAAGCATTTCATTGTTTGCTTAACACTTTTGATGGCTCTGTAATCTCATCCATAGAACTTGACTTGGGTAAGTACAGAGAAATGGGTCTTCTAATGTTCACTAGTTCCATCTGCATTTCCAGCTACAGGCAGCTACTTATATTATTGAAAAGATATTTTGAAAAATGGAATGACTATAATGCAACATAAGCAGTAAGAATTAAAAGAGAAGAAGGCCAGATGGAATCAGCAAAAGCAATAGCCTTATATATCTATATTGTAAACTACCCAGAGGGGACCCCAAATTCACATCTGGATTCAGAATACATTTTAGCTTTGAAAGATGGAAGATTGTTCTATGAGTTTTTAAGGAGTCCACATTTTTAGTTTTCTTAATACCAAGAAGAAATTTCTAATATGAATCTGAATTATTTTATTTTGTAAAATGTTTTCTTGCTATGAATTCATCAGTTTTATTGTTTATTTTTGTACAATAAAGCCACCTTATATGAAATATGTCCTGCATTTTCACTTTTTTAAATCACAGGTCATTTTTGAAATTAATAAATCAACTATTTAATAGTAAACATGCTACAGCTCTGTATTTCCTTATAATGGAATAATCTTCATTGGAGTCTATAGAATTTTTTTCTGAATAGCACATATAGGATTGCAGTTTCATTTTGTTATTCCATGTATCTATTTAGAAATTATATAACTGCGCCTTATTTGAGTAAAAACTGAAAATTATAATTTGAAGAGCATAATTGACTGCTTATTGCAATGTTTTTTTAAATGTTATTTAAAAGTTCCATTAAACTCAGGGAGGTTTTAACTCATTAAATGATGTTCAAGGCAAAAAAAAAAGTTCATATTGTAAGTTTTGTTCTCAAATAAACAGTCAGAATCTTTCAGACACTTGTACTCCTGCTTCATTATTTATGTTATTATATTATAAGCAATTTTTTGCTAGAAGGTGCACTGTTCATCACATTCAGCCTTTTATCTACAGATAAATTAACAATTTAATATATTTTCCATACAGTTGCTCTGTCATATCTACAGATATTTCAATGCACTCATAAAATTTGAAGAGAATAAATTTTTAATCCCAGCTAACTTTCATAATCTAGATAGCCCTAAATAACAAAAGCAGGGTATATGAGTAATTGCTCTTATTGCTACATTATACCAAACTATTTTACTGACCAAATCTCAGGATCGGCATACTGTATAACCCTACTTTATGAAGAAAACCTCGGCATTCGGAGCCTGCTATATTATAAGTTATTTGGCATACACATGCAGTGTATGTGTAGTAGTGAAAATTTGGAAGATATAAAATACATGTTTTTATTACCCTGAAATACTTGCAAATAACGTCCATCCTATTAATGACTTGCACAGTGCCATTTATTTCAGCAATACTTGCAAAAGATATTATTTTGTGTAAGACTTAGTTTTTTCCTTTATACAACAGATATAATCCTCTTACAAATCTAGTACTGAAGAATGAAAAGAATTGGAATAATATCACCTGATATTCTGGTGCTTCCCCCTCTCTCAGAAGGTCTGTCCAAGTATTGGAAGTGTTGTTCATTGGTGGGTATTTTTCATTCTGTTTATGGAATACTCAGCTTCATTTATATGAACCTGAGAAAATGTATAACAGAAAGTGTATAATAGTATTCAGAGTTGGTTGTCTAAAGCAACCTAAATACCCTTTAAATAAGTAAGATGTTTTGTTTAAAAAAATTACTATATATGAATGGTATTTATATAGGAAAAATTATAATCATAGTGTATATCTTCTGATGATGTACTATAGAATTTGTTCTTTGAAGATGAACATTATATTTATGATTTATCAGTATAAAATATATGTGGTTACTACTAGTACACTTTTCCTAATATGTAATCTGTAATGTGATTGACTTTTTAATATTGATATTGGTTCAGTCAAATATATTTTAGTTTTGAATTAACTTTAAAAATATAAAGTATTTATTTCTTAAAATGAATTTTATTTTATATCTTCATACAAAGCTATTATATTATTCTATAATATAATATTCTATAATATTTAATAAATTATTTTCTGTCAGTTTAAATCAGGTTAGGAAACTTCACCTTTTTTCAAAAAAAAAGATAGCAATGGAGGTGCATATCTGTATATTTTCGGGGAAATGTTTGTAGAGGGCATTGTAAAATTTGTGGTATAAGGTGGTATTTGTGGTATAATCATAAAAATAGTTTGTGTATCCTTTTTTATTGTTGAAAATTAGTTGGTAGTTATGTCTCTGATTTTTGGTGGTTTATTAATGAAATGGAATGATTTAACTTCTATTGACTGTGGAAGTTACCCTAAAAAGGAACTCCTAAGCTATGTATACATATTTCTAAAAATATGAACATGTTTTTTAACTTTAAAATTATATATAACATATCTAGTGACATCAAATTTCAGATTACAATGGTATTCTTTTAAAATAAATTGTTATGTAATGGAATGTAAATCAATTTTAATAAAATGTTTTTTGTCCAGATTTTTGTTGGTTTTTTTTTTAATTTGTAGAATAGTACCCTGGGGTACACAATTCCTAGTATTTGTAAACAAAGTGAAGGTTCAAATATTTTCGATTAAAACAAAATGATTTTATTATATAATTTTACCTTTTGTCCATGTTGTTAGCATTTGGTGATTTAAGAAGCTAAAATATTTGTATGTCACAAACACTCCCTTTTGTTAGATAGTGAGTGCCATTTGCTACCAGTTTGCTTTAGGGCTTGATACACACACTTTTGCTTGATCAAGACTGGTTCAGTTGCATGTTAATTCCATTTTCAATAGAGAATTGAAAGTTCTTTTGCTTGTTTTATTTTAGTTGCTCATATGGAAGCATTTCACTAAGTTATGTGGTACAGAAATTCACAGATGTTCAAACACAACTGCAATTAAAATATCAGAACTAACACCCAAGAGCAGTGCCATTTGGCAGTACTTCCAAGCAGTTCATTTCATATTTTGGCTTCAAGGTTTTTCTTTTCTGCTACATGTCTATAAAATTACAATCAAGACAGATTCTCATTGTGCAGGCACAAGAGACAATGGTTGGATATCAAAGTCATCTATTTCATCTGCAATACGTTGAGTAGAACCAGTACTTCAGACATTATTTAAAATATCATTCAAATTAATTTAAAATAAACATGTTATATTTAAACCATTAAGAATGAAAGATTGTAGTTTTATTTCATATAAGGGTTTTGTTAGACTGTAATCCTTTGTGTCCAAAATTAATTATTAAGCTTATTCTGATAACAAAATTGCTAACTCCTATTCCCCCCCACAAACTGGGGTTTTGTACTACATTGGAACACAAATGTGTATGGAATCTGTGAAGAAGAGAAATTAAACAGTCATTTCTATCATTCAGCACCACAAACTAAATAGTATAAGTAACTGTTTGTACTGACACCACTATAAACCAAAGAAACCCCAGATTCCTCAAAATCCATGGACAAAAATTATCTGGAGTAGAGAGTATGAGTTCTTTTATAGGAGTTTCATAATATAAACAACTTTGGCCCTTGTAGGCCATAAAAAGGGGAAGAAAAATGGGAAAAGGAAAGTCACCTATGCTTTTAAGAAGTGATTAACACAACTCCTTATATTTTCACTGTAGTTTTTGTTTTCCTTTTCAAGGAACAAATCCCTTAAACCTCCTCATACAATATCGAGAATTGCCAGCTGATGGAATCTTCTGTCCCTCATATGCTGCCCAAACTAGCCAAACAGTTTCTGATTCAAAATGGCTCAAAGAAGAAAAATGTTCACTTTCTTTGAAAAGAAGAAGCAATGTTCCAATATTTCAAGGGTTGCCACAAAGAAATAGGGTTCAATCTATTTTCCAAAGCACCAGAAGGCAAGACAAAAAAAAAAAATCTGGTCACCAACTTCAAAAGGCGATACAAAAACTTATGCCACCAGATAAAACCTGAATGCACCAATTATCACATTAAACAAGAAGAAAACCTTCTATGCACCAATTCCACCCACACTTTCTACAATTTTATAAACAACAAACTAAAAGACTCAAGGTCCATCCCACCCCTGAAAGGACAACAAATGGTCAAAATTGGGAGTGTCCTATCAAATTCTGTACCTGTCAATAGTGGTGTCCCCCAAGGCAGTGTTCTAGGACCAACTCTCTTCATACTCTACATAAATGACCTCTGTGAGCAACTGCGTTCTTTTTGCTGATGATGTAAAGCTGTTCAATACTACAGACAATGCGGCTACCCTTCAAAAAGATCTTGACTATGTATCAGAATGGTCAAACAAATGGCAACTTCAAATCTCAACAAATAAGTGCTCTGTCTTACATATTGGCAAAAAAAAATCAGAAAATAAAATACAGGCTGAATAGTCAAGACCTTGTTGATGATCCAAACTCTGTCAAGGATCTTAGAATTCTCATCTCTAATGATCCAAGTACTAGAGCCCACTGTAACTACACAGCCAAAAAGGCATTAAGACTTGTTAGCCTAATCTTACATAGCTTTTTCTCTGGTAATATTATACTACTAACTAGAGCATACAAAACATTTGCTAGACCAATACTCGAATACAGCTCACCAGTCTGGAACCCACATTACGTATCTGATGTTAACACAGTTGAGAAAGTCCAGAAATATTTCACAAGAAGAATTCTCTGCTCCTCTACTCATTGCAGAATACCTTATGCCACCAGATTTGAAACTAGACCTAGAAAACCTAGAACTACGCCACCTTCAGTCCAATCTAAATATAGTATATAAAATCAAACATTGCAATATTCTACCTGCAAATGAATACTTCAGCTTCAACCATAACAATACAAGAGCACACAATAGATACAAACTCAAGGTAAACCGCACCAAACTTGATTGCAGAAAATACGACTTCAGCAACAGAGTGGTTAATGTTTGGAATACTCTACCTGACTCTGTGATTTCTTCCCCAAACCCCAAAAACTTTAATCTTAGACTGTCTATCTCACTTGAATATCTATCATAGATGATCAGAAAAAGAACCTGTATCTGCAACTCTGTTTTCCTTGTTGTTACAGGAAATAGATCTCAAGGACCTCACCCCTTTCCTAAGAGGTCTGTTGGGGGGTGTGCATAAGCGCACCAATCATACCTACTGTCCCTGTCCTATTGTTTCTTTTTATTTTTCTTATATGTATCCATCTCATATACTCAAAATTATGTTTATACTGTTATCTTGTAAGAGATTGACAAATTAAATAAATAAATAAAAAATAAACAAGAAGCAACAAATAGAAACTGAACAAAGAGAGAAACAACCTAGAACTAAGGAGAAATTTCCTAGCAGCAAGAACACTCAACCAGTCAAACAACGCCTTCAGAACTGTGCTCCAACACTGTAGGCTTTTAAGAAGGGACTGGATGACAAGTAGGGGTTGGACTAGAAGACCTCCAACATCCCTTCCAACTCTGAACAGAAGGAGGAGGAGGAGGAGGACGACGAAAAGAAGCAGTAACTCAGTTAATAAGGAAGAAATGCAATGCAAAGAATCTATTTCCTGTAACAACAAGGAAAACAGAGTTGCAGATACAGGTTCTTTTTCTGATCATCTATGATAGATATTCAAGTACTATTCCCAAATTGCATTGCTTGGGACTTATTTATTTGCACTGGGAAGCATGTGGAAAGCATGTTACTGTTTTCAGAATTTAGGCAGGAAAGCTTATTTCCATCCATTGCTCACTATAAGGAATTAGAGAATGAAAGACTGGAAGCAGTCTAAAATGAGGGGGGACAGTGATAGTTACTTGGTTGACTCTTGTAGCCAAGTCATGCTAGTGGCTGACATAACTCTAACAATGTCTATAATAGAGAGATAGACCTTTATCAGGAATGACTACTAATTCTCCTTCTAAAATTACATTAACAAAATGTTGCAAATCTAAAAATACAATTTACTTACCTTCTACAGACCAAGAAAATAGGAATGGTCTTTTCTGAGCCTCTTGCCCTACTCACTATCCAACTGCATTCTGCTGTTTCTTATCTAACCATTCCTTATGCAGCATCCCTTCATCCTTTTTCAAAGGTCTTCCGAGGTCCTACATTACAGTGTGTGTGTGTGTGTGTGTATGTGTATGTGTTGTGTATGGGTGGTAGTGGTGGCTTGCTCTGCTTAAAAATTGTCCTACTTCAGAGCTATCCTTGAACACTAAATATGGGGATTGGGATAAAATAGCATCTGAAATACATTCTTTGGATTATTGTGATGGAAAATAATTCTGTTAGGGTTCTGAAAGGTGGCATCTATTTCTGAACTTAAATTCATTTTAAAATGAAGAGTATATATTTTTGATTAATACAGTAAAGCAAGTATCAAAATTCCATCAATGACTGGACTCCAATATCATTTTTACAGACGTGTGAATTTGGAGAGATGTGGAAAATAATATACTAATTCCTTCCTAGTACTATTGTACTGCTTTTAAACAGAAAGCAAATGACCTTAAATATTTTCAAATGTCTGCTTTAGGGCCTGCTGAAACAAATCCCCAGATGGATTTTGAATGAAGACTCATTTTGGCAATGTTACTTGGAATTTTTTTCTTTTGATTTTAATGGAAATTGGAATAGATTCAAAATATTTTTACAAAAACAGTAAAATAGTTCCTTAACTAGAATATTCATTTAATATTTCTTGACAAACAATCTAGTTCATGAAAAAAACCTTTAAAAGATATGCCTAAAATTTTACAATCTAAATATAAATAAATAAATATAATCAAATTAATAACAAGTACATTTGCCTCTTGCATATTATTTATTTCAAGCACATTTACAAGAACTAAACAGAAAAACTCTGTTAGAAGGGATGAATTATAATTACTGTTAATTTTGTTTTAAAATGTCTCAATATTTTATTAAAATTAGGAAAAGAATAGATTATTGTTCAGGTAGATCAAATAATTTATTTCAACAAATGGTATTAAAAAGAAGCATTTCAGAAATGTCTGTTTCAGCCATAACACCTGGGTCAGTATTCATTCCTATATTGTCTTTCGCATAATTCTGTTGATTATGTGTCATCAGATCAGAGTTAATTCTTAGAGATCACATTGATAGATTAACAAACTATAGGTCTTTCAAGTCTTATAATAACACCATCCATTGTCATTCTTAGTCCATCTACCTTAATGCCAGTTGCCCTGTCTTTCATGCTACATTTCTCAGCATTAGACCTTCTCTAAATTGCTACTCTTGACATAAAGCCTTCCAAACGGGATAATATTATCCTGATAATATTATTCTTGTGAGAACTCTGGGTTTGATTTGTTGATGATTCATATGTTTTTGGGGTTGTTTCTATTCTCAGGAGTCTTCTCTGACACCAAAGTTCAGAAGCATCAATACCCTTCCTAGACTTCTTCTTCTTCCATGGTTATAGCTGCTGTATTTTTTTTACTGCTTGTTCCTTTACTGTTCAATGAATCTATACAGATACAAATTTCATATACACACAGGCGCGCACCACAAACACAACACAAACGAAAGCACACATCCTTATATACTTCAAGCATTGTACAGTCTTCCTAAATATATAATCAGCCTTTTTAATCATATATCACTCTGTAGCTGTGGTAACTAGATTCTTTGTTTAAAATATACCTTGACTTGAGGATGAGAATATTTGGGTCTAAAAATAGGAGATGCATTTCACTGCTGATATGTCAGAAATGGCATTGATCCAGAGAAGTGGGAAAAATGTTTGTAGTTAGATAAACATTTCCAACTAGATCTCATTAAATAAAGCAAACATTGTTTGTTTTACAGTATACTAAAAATAGTTGTTTTTTACTGATATTTGCAACACTTCATTCCAAAGAAACCAAAACAAAACTATATTGCATCTGATGTAGGAATATGCTTTCAGGCACTTATTGTATATAACTAGGAAACGGCTCCTAGCAACTAATCTTGAGCATCCATAAATTCCAATGTAGCATTACTTCCAGCTATATGCATGTACCACAATACACAAGGGTGTTAGCTTGATCTCTCTCATCCGGAATAGGGAAGATTGGAATAGAAAATGCTTCCAACTCTTTTTTGTACCACATGTCTTGAAAACCTATCCCTCTTAAAAGAAACTGAGCCTTCTCAGATCCACTTTGCCTATCGTAAAGAATTTTACTTCCACCACTCAGTCCAGCATGATGTTTGTATTTCAATGACGTTAGTAACAGAATAGACTCATAGAAAGATAGAAATGACAGAATCATAAGACTATTATACCAGACAAACTTTGTAGAGAATATATTGTTCTGAGGTCATGGATAGTAAGGGAAGGAAGGAAAAGGTAAAGTTCTCAAATGATGCCCTACATGGTTACCTAACTTGTTAATGTTCCATATTCAACATCTATCCTTGATAAATAGACAAAGTCTAATCATGCTGAAGGCTTGCTTGAATTGCACTGTAATATTTTAAAGTTTCTCCAGCTTTTCAAAAGTTTCCCTCCAAAATTCCATACAATAAAAAGTGCCTGAACTTCTGCCAAAAAAAATAGAGATATGCTTTAAAACATTTTATCTTAAAAATGTTACCTGGTTTGGGATAGTTTGTATATAGAATTATGCAACCTTATAGCTCCTTCTGTTTAATAGCTCAGTCCATTAGATTCTTTATTTAAAACTGAACAGGATCAAATCTAACCATAACAAACATGAGCTAAAGAACTTTAGACTTCCACCAAACGTGGTAGTAGAAGTGTGTACTTTTCTGTACCTCTCTGCTTCCCTCTAATGATAACCCAAGAATTTGCTGACCGATTATATTACTAAAAACAAAGAGAAGGTTTTCTTTGTCATTACTAAAATGCTGCTCTTTAATGGACCTGTCATCTAGAAATGATACACTGTAATGCAATGGCAGTGGATATTAGCCTTAGCATATATTACTTTAAATTCTGGGATACAGTACTTCATAAAGAAAAATAGGGCAAAAAAAGAGCTTTTCTGTGACGATCTTAATCTCAGTTGTAGAATTCACTTAGAATTCCATTTGCATTTCTCAGGATATGTGTGTGTGTGTGTGTGTGTGAGAGAGAGAGAGAGAGATATTCTAAAGACAAAAATCCAAATAATATCTGTTAACCAAATTTTCTAGGGAAATTATGAGAAAGTAGAAGCTATTCATATTTTGCAATCATCCATGGTGGTGACATACCTACCAAGAGCAATGAAGCAGTAGCAAATTACTGGTCTATCTTGGATGCATTGATTTGGCTTGAATGTGTCTAGCTTCAGTCTGCAAGAAGAATTTCATTTCGTGTATCTTAGCTTTTTGGTTTTCTCTACAATAATTTTTAAAGTATTGGTATGGATAGTGCGCAGTAGGCAGGACAGTGCATTTTACAAATAGATCATTTCCCAGCTTTCTGCCTCCTACTCTCTTCTTCATTCTCCCTAAGGAGAAAGAAACAAAATCCTTTCATAGACCATCAGGAAGGGAATCTAAAAGGTCAAGAATCAGGGGGAGGGGAGTTTCACCAAGTGAGTGAGAATAAAGAAGATGAGAAAAAAGATCTGATTTAAATCCCCCATTGTGTTTCTTCTTGGTTTGGTCTCATGTTATTTTATTCCATAGCTATGGAGAAAAATACATCATTTCTATTGATGATAATCATTAATATTGACATAAATGTAGAAATGGGAGAGCGAAATATCTCTACAATCCTTAGACATAGATAGGATTTTCCTTTGCAGCCAGAGAGATTTTTGACAGTAAGCTTTTGCTGAAGAGAATAAATATTTAAAGGCCTCTTACAATTCCCTCCTTCAATTTTTAGGCTCCATGCTGAAGGAAATCAAGCAGCAAGATAATGCTTGTCATTCAGTATGATACTTTACTCTTACTTAAAAGCTTTCATTGCATGTTGTACATGTCCATCAACAGGATTGTTCTATTAATCATTAAGTACAAAGGACTTCTTTTTTCTATCCCACATGACCATTTTACATAAATATCTCATTTTAATTTTATTTTTGGTGTGATTCTGAAGCATTGCCATTCACAGCATATGCTGTATATTGAGGAAGCACATCATAAATAGAATGAAGGAAGCTCAGGCCTGGTTATTATACCTGGACAAATAAAATTTTATTCTGAATTAATTCTTTAGTCTTAGACTAAACCTGCAGATAGCCTTAGTTTTATCATGTAATTGTTTGACTTACAATTATTTGTTTATTGTCTGAAAGTATAATGGCATTTTTAAAAGGTACTTATGACCCTTGAAACCACTGCAACATCCCCATTGTCATATGACCAAAATTTGGATGCTTGGGAACTGGTAGGTATTCATGAAGATGCAGTGTCCAAAGGTCATGTGATCATACTTTGGAACATTCTGTCAACAAAGTCAATGGAAAAGCCAGATGCACTTATCAAGCATGTAACCCTGTTACTAATTCAACAATTGTAGTCATTAACTTAATAACTGTGGCAAGAAAATCTGTAAAACGGGGCAAATCTCACTGATTTTCTTGATTACAAATGGAAACTTTGGGCTCAAATGTGGTTGTAAATCAAGGACTACCTATATAGGAACAGGAGTTGTAATTTCAAAGATTTCTGAGAAGATCCTTCCTGGTTCAAACATATATTAGGGTGATTTTATAGCCTAGCACAGGTTCCTATTTTCTATGTCTGGATTATCCTGTTTCTGCTTGAAAACAAGCAAGTTGTATAGCCGTTCCATAAGAAATAAGAGCATATAGCTATTGCCTTCATTTTGAGCAGCAAATACAAATATTGTAGTCTTGTTTTAATTGATAGTAACAATCTGATATTACCAAATTCCAACTCTGAACTTCACATTTCAAGTGAAGTTTTTATGTTTGCCTAACATATGAAATGAGAACACCCAGTTATTAATTTTTCATTGATTTTTGAAATGTAAGTCAAGTCAGATATTTCCTCTTCCAACCTTTTCCTATTTACTTAAATGTCTTTCTTCTTACTGCCATGTTACACTTTAAAAATCCTGACAGCCTCACAACTCTGTTTCCTTCTATCAACTGTACTTACCACATACTGGCTCAACTACAGTATTATTCTATCACTATGCTAATGAGAAAAGAAAGAATAAAGGCTTCTGTCTTTATTTTCTGCACTGCCAGACATTAGAAAATGTAGCTTGCTGATTTGGTTACTGCTCTTGTGGTATGTTTTCCCCAATGCTACATGTGGTTTTATAAATTGGCACCCTACTATTTGGCTTACTAAGAACATTGAAAGTATATATAGAATATATCTGTTATTTCCTGTGGTTTGGAGTTATCATTGGCCAATATGACAGGATGAAAAAACAGTGCAATTGACCAAAAAATAAATAAATCAAATAATCAATATTTGGGTTGTCTCAAAAATAAGTCAGATAATGTGCATATAAGACAAACTTTGCTTTTCAAAGCAATTTAGGAACAATTTCATATTCTTAATCTGTTTTGCTTTAAGAATTGCTAAAAAGATCTTTTCTGATTTCTTTGTGTAGAGAAAAACTGAGTAGTAATTTAAATAATCAAATATATCATTTTTGCATACCCCTAAATAAAGCAGACTAAAAGCAGACATTGCAATCTGTAGATATCTTAAATAAGACAAGATCCTTGTGATGTAAATTGCATGAGGTCCTCAAGAGCTTCTATAATTATGTCTTAATTTAATCATAAGATGTCCAAGGACTGCTGTAAACTTTGAGATGTCAGACTGTAAAAAATCTGTTCTTTCAATCCATGTTTTCAAAAGCCACTTTGGCTGCTATTTTGATTTAAGCTTGAGAAGATCCATAAAGATGGATTAACCACTCATGTTTGATGTCCTGCTATTTCCTTTAAATGAACTATTTAGTTTAGTTTAGTTTAGTTTACTTTATTTTCATTGCACCTCATACGATGAAATCAAACACCTTCTTCAGTGCACATCATGACCATGAAAATAAACACAAACACACATCCTTCACATTATATACACTGAATTGAAAACCCCCGACACTGCATCAACACTGCACTATTCAATAGAATTTAACAAGGCTACTGCTCTGGGATAGAAGCTGTTTTTCAGTCTTTTTGTCCTTTTTATTATTCTGTACCATCTGCCAGATGGTAATGGTTAAAAAAAAGGGTGCCCAGGATGAGATGGATCTTTGAGAATGTTTTGAACTTTCTTAAGACAGCAGGAGCTATAAAGCTCTTCCAAAGGTGGGAGAGGGCAACCAATAATTTTCTGGGCATTGATGTTAATCCTCTGGAGTGCTGTCCTATTTGCTACTGTGCAATTGGCAAACCATACAGGGACGCAATAAGATAATACTCTCTATGGTGCAGCGGTTTTTCATTCATTTGGTGTTTTCTGAGAAGTCTCAGATAGTATAATCTCTGCTGGGCTCTTTTGACCAATGCTGCAATGTGAGCACCCCAAGTCAGGTCCTCTTTTATGATAATACCCAGAAACTTAAAACTGGCCACTTGTTCCATTTGGTTTTCATTGCTAAGCAAGGGCTGGATGTCTGATCTGTTCTTTCCACTATAAGCTCCTTGATCTTATTGGTGTTGAGACGAGCTTATTGTCTCCACACCATGAAAGCAACCAGTCCATTTCGGTAGGCAGACTCATCTCCCCCTGGATATGAGTCCCACCACTGTTGTATCATCTGCAAATTTAGTAATAGTATTACTAGCATGAATGGGAATGCAGTCATGCACATAAAGAGTATAGAGTAAGGGACTCAACATACAACCCTGTGGTGTACCAGTGTTAAGAATAAGGGCTGAAGAGGTATGATTACCTAATCTGATCCTCTGTGAGTGGCCAGACAGGAAATCCATAATCTATATTTCATCTCTTATACACAATATTTGAGTAATCATTTCTATTCCAATTATTTAATTTTAATCTTATAATTGATAAGACAGATATTGCCATCATTAGTAATATTCTTTCTTTCATTCCAATTAAAAATACATATTTGAGAAATAGAAGAATCATGAAGGATGAGGAAAGGATTAAATTATTCACAATTTTGGTTCCACACAATATAAGAATATCTGATTTTCACCAGCCACTTAAATGGCACTGAAAAATATAATTGCAGTTGACTTTGTGTACCATTGCTTTAAAAAATAAAGATATATTCAGAATAACAGTATATATGGTCATTTTACTAGCTTTACAGAGACAAACTTGTTCACAGTGTCTTGACTTACAAGCAACAGTTCATAATATTTTGCTATCTCCTTTTGTTGTAATCTTAATGTATGCACTTCCCCTAAGAAGCCAAACACCAAAATGAACATCAATGAAAAATGTACAATAAAACTTTGGAAAAAGGAGTTTATTTAGTAATAAAGGTCCTTCACATCACTGGACTGGGACTGAATTTCCCAAGTAAGATACACTTCACAATGTAGACACTGAAAGGTAAGGTATCCTATGAGTTGAGCTTAAGTTGTGATAAGTTCATCAATGCAATTTTCTTTGTGGTAATACAGTTTATTGGTGCCTTTTGGGGGGATTTTTTTTTTAATTTTTGAGCAATTTCCTATTCATATATTAACTGAATGTTGGTTTAAAATTCTGATTTTGGGAAAAACTCTTAACAGTTTATTACTTTAATTTATTATGGTCATAGACATATTACATAGTCTATTACTCAATCAGTAGATGGAGGTTTCAGTTGCCATATATCAGCTATAAATGACTGAATGTGGTTTTTGTGTTAATTTAGTTGTATGTGTTCTGATATAATTTCATCAAAATTGTAACTATTTTGGGGGGAATCATTAAAGACTTTACATAAACAGATTGAATATTGGCTCAGTCCTTTTTTTGGTAATCCACTGTATCTTTAACCCAATGTAAAAGATTTTGAAACATTGTTCTTCTTTAAAAATTTAAGACTAGGAAACAATATATACATTGATTATTACAAAAATAGATCTCTAGTAGTTTTTTCTGATTAAGAAATTACCCAGAAGATAGTTCTGTGCATCCAATTCACCAGAAGTTACTCCCATAATAAGATGAAGGCCTGGAAAAATTGAAAGGTTTTAGTTATAAGAACTTTTTGAGTCTATATGCTAGGATAGATGTTAGTCTATTCATTTATATTACTCTATGTGCACATGGTTACATGAAGAATAATTTTGATACATGTAATCTTACGGAGTATAATTACAATTTAATCATTGCAGATCATGGCTTTCAATGATTCTATGCGCACTTAAACTATGAAACATCTCAATAAAATAATAATTCCAATTCAAAGAATATATATACTTATACTTAGTATATATATATACTTATACTATGCTGATTAAATTAAGACATTTTAACAATTAATAACCCATTACATTTTAATAGCCAACCACCATTTGAACATTTAAGAATCATGAAAACAATTTTATTATGTAGTTATTATATAAAATGACTACTGAATTAATGCATATTTATTAAGTATCTATAATAAGTGTATTACTTTATCTAATAAACTTTATAAGTTGAATAATATACAGTTGAACTATTGAAGAATATACATATTCCTTTCAAATTGTACATCACATTTTTTTTCATTGTTAGCACAGAAAAAGGCAGGATAGTTCAATTTTTAAATTCCACAATATTTTTGCCACCTATTGATTTATAGTTCACAGAATATGGCAACAAGCAACTTTAACAGTTACATGGAGACTCATTATTGGAATATTCAAATCTCTAAAGGGCTTTTCAGCTATATACTGATACAACAGACTAACTGGTTGAAAGGGCTACATATAAACCTTGAAACTGCATAAACATCTTGTGCCTTTCACTAATGATCATAGCAAGTTATGAGATAAATTTTTTTTTAGATAATTCACATTTTCAAACCATTCATTTTTTTACATATACATAGAAACAGGTATTACCAGTTTTAATAATATATTGGAAACTTTCTGTTTTAGTTCTGCTTTTATAGTTTTTAATGCTTTTTAAAAATAATTATTATATAATGGTTTTGGATAATGACTGCTTTGTATTTGTACTGCTTTATAAGATTGCTGTATGCTGCTCAGACTCCTTTTCCATGGGTAGCATATAAAGTTAAGGAATAAATAAGTAAATAAATATTAGGAAATAATTTTAAACAGGAACTGTTTGTATTAAAGGAAACACTACATAATAAGTAATATGGATGAATTTCATAGTTCATGTAAAAATAAGCTTTCTATTATCTTTTTTAAAAAAGGTTTCTTTCTAAAATCAAAATACCAATGCATGCATGTAATTGTACTCTTTTTGCAGAAAATCATTTTGTTTTCACTTACTTTAATTTACAACAATTCTAGTTCCTTTGAATACTGCTCAGAAAAAACTGAACATGAAAGAAGCACTTGAAATTATGACCACATCATTGCAGCTGACTGCAGCAGTGTTGCAATATTGCAGGATGGTTCAGCTACATTGCAACAACCATGACTTTGACAATATAACTGGTCTAAGATCCTTAAAATTCAATCCCACAGAAATAATGGATCCCAGATTTGGACACATTCCTTAAATTTGCCTGTTAGAGATGCCTTAAGTCAAAAATTGTTGCTACACAATGCACTAAATTGAAGGTTACAAATAGGCAAACCAGACATAATTCTGTATTATTTGTTTTGTTTATTTTTAAACTTTTGCATATTATGATATTAATTTTAATGGAAACTCTTTTGATGAACATTTTCAAAAAATCATGTATCTGCTATAGAAATGTGTTGGAATAATTCTGTTAATCTTTAAAGGGTTAGAAGTCTCTTAGTTTCTATAGTATGGTAAAACTATTGATCTATTAACAGCATCACATATTTGAAGCATTTCTTTGGTATTATTGGATAGAATGGATTATTTTCTTAG
This sequence comes from Emydocephalus ijimae, assembly GCA_004319985.1. Classification (NCBI taxonomy): domain Eukaryota; kingdom Metazoa; phylum Chordata; class Lepidosauria; order Squamata; family Elapidae; genus Emydocephalus; species Emydocephalus ijimae. The sequence goes on along the minus strand of BHEV01064615.1, from coordinate 18,908 downwards.
AACTTAAAAACTTTCCTAATAGGATTTTACAAATATGTAATAGAGAGGTCAAAATATACAGTCCATTATTAAAACAAGGAACCTTTGATTCCTAGTTATTATAGGGTGAACTTGGATAAGAGATGGAACCTGTGCCTCACCATTTATTTCTTTTCCAGAAAGGTCTGCATAGTCATGCTACAAACATAATACATACATAAATACATACATATGATACAATAAACTTCCACACTAATTCATTGACATATTAGGTGCACATATTTATTCAGGATTTCCCCCCCCATCTTCAATTCATATATTACTTTTCCATAAAGAAAATATCAAGTTTTCTGTAAAGTGAGATAGTATTTAGATAAAAGCTAACTATTATTGGTTCATTTGGTAGTATCAGCATGTCATGAGCTAAAACAATAGCTCATCCCCCCACGTCTGCCATGTGTCTCCTGCACCCCATCCCCACGCATGCGTGCCAGATACCAGACAATCAGCTGGTGGGCAGGCAGCGTATGCGCATGTGCAGTGGGGCTTTTCTGGGTGACCTCTTGCATGCTGGCAGAAGGGGCTCTGCATGCCACTTCTGGCACGCATGCCATAGGTTCGCCATCACAGATCTACCTGCTAAATACTCATTTTTCAAAATATTTTTAGAATATAAGCATTTTTCTAATACAACTTATACTAAATATAACTTTCTTCTTGGTATCCTTGTTATTATGCAAGTTTGTATCTATGCTATAATGTCTGTCAATTTAGCCTACCAAAACAAATTCATCTTCACGAGTCTTTTTGTAAGAAACCTGTTCTTTACATTCTGGCTACCTGATCTGGGCTGCAAAAATTTAAACAACCACAAGATGGCAGCAAGGGGACTTCTACACATATCCTTGGGATTTAAAGTGTCTGCATTCCTAACTCTTGAAAGGCCTTCAACTTCTATCGATTGTGGTGGGGTATTTCTGCCCCATGGCCTATGTACATCGCACAGTTTATTTTCATCTTCTGAACACATAATTCTGCAGAATATATGTGATTATATGCTATTTAACTTACTTCCTTGGCATTTTTTTCAAAGCACATGAATCTCTACCTACAATACTGTATGGTCTGTTAGCAAGACCAAGGAGCATAAATAAATGCTATTTCCTGGTCTGAAAAAATTTTGGAGAAGCTTTAAATCCTATTTTCTTTGCAGTCTTCTGTATGCCATTACTATCACTACTGCTATTATGGTTGTCAGCCAGATGTTTAGACTGGATTTGACATTTTTCTTCAGCTATCTAATCCTTCCTGAGAATCTAGGACAGGCAGATTTTATTTAATAATATTGCGGGTATTGTCTCAGGATGTAAGCTGTTCAAAAGCTAATTCAGATAACCTCTTCTTATTAGATTTGGTTAAATCACTGGAAGAGAACTCAGGATTGAAATAAAGGATCCTTGTTTTGTCAATCTTAGGGAGAGTTGTCTTGGTGGCTCTTTGGTTAGACTGTTAAGTGTTAGTTTGCTTTAAGTCCCTTCATTGAGATATTGTTTGTTTCTTGGTTGTTGGTCTGTGGATTTCAGTGGGGAAAACTGTGACTATCATGGAGCAAGCCCAAATCCAAGACTGCAAGAGAATTCCTAGAAGCCTGGAACTCTGGAAAATCAGCTACCAACAGGCACATAGACATAAAACACATCTATATACAATTCAAACAAGTTATTTCTTTTTGTCCAAAGGATTATTACAGCCTTATCAAATAGTTTTGATTTCAGTTATTTGGGACCTAGCTAAGGATTTAAGAATTATGGTGTTGTTACCATAAAATGTATGGTGTTGAAAAATTAGCATTGTTCACTCCAATATGTATGAGTTTAAGATTGAACCAAACTTTTCAGTATTGCATGAACATTTTTAATTGACAATTAGAATTGAATTGAATTCTTTATTGGCCAGATGTGATTGGACACATAAAGAATTTGTCTGTCGTGCATATAAACAACGAAGTGGTAAGTCATAGATCATAAATCATAAAATGTAATCATAAATCATAAGATACCATAATTGATAAATCATAATATATCAATAAGAGAAGATAATAGGAAAGATGAGCGGTGAGAAAGATGAGAAGATAAGATGGATGAGAAGATGACAAGGATAATAACAGTACAACTTGTTGGCATGCAATGCTCTATAACAGCATCTTGAAGGCAAAAGTTGAAACAGTTTATGTCCAGATGTGAGAGGTCTGTAAATATTTTCTCAGCACTCTTTCTGGTTCATGAAATATACAAGTCTGCATGGAAGGCAGGTTGGTTGCAATTGTTTTTCTGCAGCCCTAACTATCCATTGAAATATGTACCTGTCCTGTTTGGTTTGGGTGCCAAACCAGACAGTTACAGAGGTACAAATGACAAATTTAGAAATCCCTCTGTAGAATTGTATTAGAAGATCCTTGAACAATCTGAGCTTTTGGAATTGATGCAGAAAGAACATTCTTTGTCATCATCATCATCATCCAGACTTCTATTCCATTTTTTCTAGACACACAAGAAGATGTGCGTAATAATATACCTTTTCCATTTTGTTGCAACAACATCATAAGGTGGATTGGGGCAAGAAAGACTGACTCCTTGATGAGCTTCAATAAATGACAGTGAATATGAACATCCTCAGGTGTAATCCAACGCTTGGGAGGTTTTTACTGGAGAAGAGATATTACATCACCATCTGTTTCTTGATTAGAGAAGTGAGCTACAGGTTCCACATGCCTTAAAAAAAATTTGTTTTGTGTAATAAACAGGCCATGGAGATAATGTAAGCAATGAGAAATGTATTATTCTATAGTTTAAACCTGGAAATGGTAATCCCCCAAATATCATTATTTCATAATGTTGCCACTGCTTTTGCATCCATTGCTATCTTTCTGTTCCCCTTTTCTTTCTTTCTGTAGTTTGCTTTTCACAATAGAACAATTTATCTGAAATTTGCAGTGCAGTCACAATTCCAGTGCAATCATGTTGAGGAATGAATTATTTGATTAACTATAGCTTTTATTCCAAAAGGCTGAATGCCAAATCATTACAGTGTTTTTGGTGGTCTGCTATTAAAATACTATATATGATCTAGCATTACAATGCTGTATAAAGATTCAAACAGCCAGAGAAAAGAACTATGCCAGTCAAAACCTAATAAATGATTTATGGTGTCCTTTTTTCATCTCTGATATTCAACAAAATCTATCTGCCATGGTAATGGCAGAATCATGAGATCTTTATTTGCCCTCCTATAATAAAATGCATACATTTATTCTTTGCAATGATTTTTCTGCACTATTGTTAATGTTTTAGTTTGTGTTTAAGGTTTCCTGTTCCACTGACTACTTTTGTTTAATAGTTGTATAAATCTAATAATATACATAACATATAATGCATGTGACACTAAAATGTCTGTGTCAGCCCTCAACATATCTTCCTCTGTTGTTTCTCTGCTATTTCTCTGGGCTGTCATGACAAAGGTGGGAGGGGGGAATCTTGTTAAAGGAAAAGACTGGAAGTGTTTGCATTCCTTCCTGGGTTAAAAAAGGGAGGGGGGATTCTTTTCTTTGGCTTTCCGTTTCCTGGCTATCTTCTGTTTTTTTTCCCAAAATATGTCAAGTCATTTAACAAGACCCTTCATCACCATCTGGAGATCATCACATGAGATTATTCAGAACTTTTGGTTGGAAGAATCACTTCGGGGGGTGGGAACAAACCTAAGTCTTTATATATGGATTTACCCACCAGTTTCTCAGTTTCAGAATTGCTTTGTAGCTACCATTTCATTTCCCAGTAAAAGGTTAACTTTGCTCCACACCATTGAGTCTGAGTTTTACTTTCTTGGGATTTAAAAGGAGCGCAGACTGACAGTCTGGCTAGGTGGTAGCCAAGCTAATCTTAACAAATATCAGAAAGCTTGGCAGATTCTGCCTTGGTTAGTGCTTGGTAAATCCCAAGGTTATAGACTACCTAGAGAAAAAACAAACAAACCAGAAGGTAGCAGTAAGCCAATTCCATGTTGTTGTGAAGAAAATGGCATTAATATGTCCATGAAACCACCAGAAGCAAAGCTCAATGAGAACAGAGACTCTCTTATCTGTAGTATACATCTCTGTTTATTTAAAAGTAATAAACAAAAATATTTTACAGCAATATTAATTATTCCATTTTTTCAAAAATGAAAATATTCTTTTGGAAAATATCTGATTTTAAATACAGCAGACCCCTAGGATCAATGTTTTAGGATTATTTGAAATACTAATGTCTCATTGGAATTACACAGAAAAAAAATATGTAAATTCAAATACAATAATCCTATAAGCCATCGAGGAATATTATCCTTCAGAATGCCTGACTTATGTTAATTGCATATCTGAACCCTTTTTACACAAGTGTAAAATTAACAAATTAGTTTGCCTGTTATTTAGCTAATTTAAAACCTCTTTCAAAATAGAGAATTTTTTTTTCCACACAAGAGAATTCAGATATCATTCCTCAGCCACAGATAGATAGATAGGTAGGTAGGTAGGTAGGTAGGTAGGTAGGCAGGTAGATGAACAAGGAACTAAAAGTAAGATAAGATTAGCAGGCCTCAATTTTTAAAAAAAAGAAAAAAAAGAACCATTATTAATCTAATTCAACAGTCTGAAAAAGTTTATTTATTTATATTCCACATATTTTAATGAGCATACATAGGAGTTTTCGTAGTTCTGTCTCCTGATCCTGGGGTCTATTTGAGCTGAGCAAATAATTGTCACAAAAGTCTTCTAGTGAACCTTATGGAGCAACAGGCTTTTGAAACTTGGTATTTGCAATCCTACTTCAACCCTATTAAAACTACAGATCTGATATGTTGGGTGGGATTAATGGTCATTTTCTCTAATAAACAATGGCAGATTATTGAATTTGAATGCTGACATCCTTATGTACTTTCCAAAGAAAAATTCCATTGAATAGACTGATGTAAAATTATGCTTGCATATTTTTCACAATATTTTGGCTTTAGATTTTGACAGCAGAATGGAAGAAAAAGAAATAGAGAAAATCACAAAGCACAAAGACCTCTAAATTGAAGTAGAATGGTTGTGGCTTAGAAAAGCAAAGATAATACCAATAGTGATAGATGCCTTAGTACAAACTCCAAAACTCTGGAGCACCTTTTGCTCACCTTTAGCATCGGCTAAAATACCATCAGTCAACTGCAAAAGTCAGCTTTCTTTTGATTAACTTACATTCTGTAATAATACCTTCAACACAATCAAACAACAATATCTGATTATCCCAAGTCCTTGGGAAATATTTGGCTGACTTATGCAACAATCTATAATAATAATCACTACTAATAACTGTGATTTAAATGCTGATTTTAAAATCAAAAATATCCCTGGCACTTATTCTATTATATCTTACCTCAACAGCACAAATCAGTACTGACTCAGTAGGTGGCCTTTTGCTTAATTTGTGAAGCATCTGTATTTTCCTTGGAGTTTTACCCAAAATTTGACATGGTCCAGCCCTTCCTTTAATTTATGATACAAGATGAGAACCCACAGTAATAGGAATTTTGGCAAGAAATTCTAGAAAGCTAGAATTAGTTAAGAAATATGCTTTATGTCACAGTTCAATATTTAAACTTTCTCTGTGTAAAAAATAGACATCAAAGAGACATTCAGGACAAAGAATCACTTGTGAGAATCATATCTCTTTCACTGAAAAATCGTGCAGATTGATTATGGTTCCTATATTATTCCCACTTTACAGAAGGAATAAGTCCTGATACATGGTGGACTGATTCTGTAAAGATATAAAAATAATGTAGCAGTTCTATGCTTGAATTCTATCTTCTTCAAACTTCTATTAATTTATAATGAAGCAAAGTAATTATATTGCAATGAATTGACCCTGCATTGTAACCAATGCTTCTGAACCATAGAACTATAAATTTTAGCCAGTCCAGTTTACAATGCTTCCTGGTCAGTCATGATATAGCATGTTACATTACAGTTGCATGAAAATGCTGGTTATTCCTTGGTTATTCCAAGGCACAATTCAAGGTGCTGGTTGATACCTTTAAAGTCTTCTTTGGCTCAGAGCATGGGTATCTAGGACAGTGTTCCTCAACTTCATCTACTTTAAGTTTTATTGACTTCAACTTCCAGAATCCCTCAGCTATTATTCTACGACTTGAAATCCACACAAGTTAAATTGTTGAGGTTGAGGATACCATCTTTACCAGATCAATTTCTGTGTTCCTGAGTCACAGAGCAGAGAATTCCCATTTACTAGAAGGGCTCATTACCCAACAATGAGTATATTCTATGATAGCATCCTTCCTGTTGAACAGCCTGCCTTCCAAAGTGAGGCTGGCACCCACTCTCAGGACATTTTTTGAACCTAATAAAAACGTTCTGAAAGCTTTTTGGATACTGACAGTGCATTGACGATTATATTAGCTTAAACCAGCTCGAAATAACAAACAAGCAAATCAGACTTTAAAATAAAGACGTCCTCTTGCTTCTTTCAATCTGTATTTACTTGAAATCTATCTTCAGTTTCTTGTTCATCCTTTTATTTGTTAATGTTCAGCTGATAGTCCTATTTGAGTTGGTTGGCATGTTTTTAAACAGCCTCATAAACTATAGTTGATTTGGCTTTATTTTGTTATTTTTCATGTATTTTATTATAGGTTGTCTCACCTGACAACACTTCATTTAATGACTGTTCAAAGTTACAACAGCACTGAAAAAAATGACATGACCATTTTTTTATACCTTCAACCATTGCAACATTCCTATGATCACTTGGTCAAAATTCAGAAGCTCCATTCTGGCCTGCAACAGGCCAGGGGAAGCCCAGAGAGGCCCAAATGGAGGATTGGAGAGGCGCATGCGGCCGAGAAGCTGGAGAGGAGGCTGCTTGATAGATCTCCACAAAGTAAGTGACCGAGCATGGCAGGTTGGGGGGGTAAGCAATTGTGGGGGACATGAGGTATTCAGTGGGTTGGGGAGGGTAGTCTTAGGCAGGTGGCTTGTTCCATCACTAGGCCCACAATGACCTTCTCCACTCTGAAATACCTCATGTGACTTAACAAGCATCGCATGCGATTAGCGAATGTCTGGATGAAAGTAGGTATTGATCCCATTGAAGGTACAAGATTCACTCCCACAAATCCTTGGGTTATGAATGGAATGGGCATTCATTATATTTGTAACTCAAGGACTACCTGTATTGTGTTTTATTTTTCAGATTCTTTCCTCTGTGTATTTTGTACCTGTTTAGATGTTTGTTGTTTTTTTCTTAATGTATTTAATTAAAGCATCAATCACACTAAACCCTGATTCTAAAATAACAATGAAGTACAGAGCAGAAACAAGACATTACAGAAAAATAGTACAAAAATATACACTGGAGATACTTATTTTCATCTAATTCCAATTTCAGGGACTGGGTGCTCTGACATTTGCTCATCTGCTTGCTAGTGATATTTATATACCAATTAAACCAAGGAGTAATGCTGAAATCTTCAACTACCCTTATTTTGAAATATTCCTACTGATTCTAGCAAAGTGTTAATTTTGGCAGGTTCACAAACAGGACAAATTTATTTTCTAATCACCAATTCTTTGCCAAAAAAGCTCATTTTGAAAAATTTATGCCTTCCAAGATCTAGTGTAACATCTATTTTCTCGGAAGAAAACAGGTTAATAAATAATACTATGCCTGAGGTTTATTAGCCTTTTTTGTCATTCATCCCCAGTGGGAATTATAGCAAGGAACAGTTGCCCTTGTTAACCTGCAAACATTTTTCACTCAACTAGATCATTGACTCTGGCTCAAGGGTCCAATTTTCTTTTTATTCATTAAGCACATTGGGAAGCAAAGTTCCTAACCCTTTCCAGTCTAAATGTGGAACAATCACATCCCTTCACAATCAAATGCCAATGTGTTGGAAGCACCACGTTTCACTGCAAACTCTCAATGACGCAGATTTTTAACAATTGAAGGATATTAAGTCAAAAAGTTGTTTTCTAATTGAAGGTGCTCGGGGGATTTTGAGAACACAGTGGAAGTTGGTACATGTGCCTTTCCAATTATCTTTGCTGAAATCAGGGGAAAGGGCATCATAAATCTCAGGCAGCAGCTTCCAGAAGCTAAGCTTGGGAATTGAAGCCTGTTAGGATAACACATCTGATGACCACAAGCATCACTACTGCAGCCAGTCGACAAGAATGTAGCATTTCAATGGGTAGTGTTTATATTGCAATCTCAGTTTAGAAAGAAAAATAGCTTCCGTGCAAAAAGTCAATGGCTCAGATCCAAAGGTCCCCTTTTCTTCCACTGACCCAAGAGGAAAGGGGTTCCTCAATTTTGCCAATTTCCTGCAGCTCCCCTCCCTTCTATGCTATTCCATAAGGTTATTCAGCCCATAGGAAGGTTACACAGTCCTCAAGGTTCTGGAATATATAGGTAAAGAAATATTAGAGGCCCAGAACTGACCTACAAATTAGCTGACATTTTTTCCACATTTTTCCAGTTTGGTCCTTATAAGGACCTGAATCAGAAGAAGGAAATACATATGAGGACCCTATCATCAGTCAAAAGGATATCCCCACCCCTCCTCAAATCAATCAGCAAATTCAAAGGTTGTAAACATCAAGTTGGGGAGTTTTACCATAACCTGCAGGCAAGGATAGACCAAGAAGATTTGTTATGTAAAATTGGAAGTATACTTCCTTGCATATTTTTCCTCTCTAATAACAACAATATTGCTGAAGTATCATGGGAAGAGAGTTTCAAAAAGAAAAATGATGACCACAATGCCATAATTACAGCCTTGTCTTTTTTAAAATTTATACAAGCATTGTGCATGTAACACATATGAACAAGAGTAGGGATTTGATTATATGATCATAACTACTAATTGACATTTTTTACCTCTCTCTGCAGATATCTCTAAATGCTATCATTTGCATTAGCTGTCCATTTCAGAGAAAGATTGTATAAATTACCACAGCAGCTGCAGCAGCAAACTGATGTCAGTAGATGACAGTAGGTCAGTGCCCCATACTTTTACTTCACTGTACTAATAGTGGAACAAACCTTCTATGCAGGGGTGGGATTCAATTTTTTTAACAACCAGTTGGCTTAGTTGGTGGGTGTGGCTTGGCGGTCGTGTGACTGGGTGGGCATGGCCAACTTGACATCACTTACATCAAGGGACGCTTTCCTCGCCTGGCGTCTCATGACAGTGGGGATGCTGCAATGGTCGTAAGTGTGAAAAATGGTCATAAGTAACTTTTTTCAGTGCCATTGTAACTTTGAATGGTCACTAAATGAACTGTTGTAAGTCAAGGATTACCTGTACAAAAATACAAAAAGCTTCTTTGCTTGCAAAAAGCTGCCTTTAATACCAATCATTAGATTAAAAATACCTTCAAGCCAAAGTATCAAATCAGGGAGGGTGCTAGAGCACCTTGAGGAATTAAAATAGTTAAAATGCAATAACTATCAGCAGTCAACTCTTGCTCATAAAGTGAAAGCCTTTAGCAGAGAGGTCATTTAAGCTCTCCAGAAAGAGCACACCCAGGAGAAGCAATCCGTAGATCCATTTGCACCACTTAAAGATACCATTTGGTCTCACTCACCTCACAAGATATCCTGAGGAAATCATCCAGATTTAAGGAAAGGTCACATGCCCTCCAGAAAGGCAGTAAAAAATTCAGTGCCCAGCTTGCAACCTGCCTCTTGGAAGTATACCCCAAAGGACAGTGCCAGATACTACTAGAGCAGTGAAGGAAGACCTCCTTCCCAGATAAAAAAGAAACAATGAAGCAGGAAAAAATTCAAACACAATACAAATAATTAAACCACAACAGTAGCTGTTGCTTGTTAAACCAATTATCAGAACAAATAGACACAGAAACTAGCAGATTTCTCAAACCAGTTTATTTTTAGGAACAGAGATTAATCTTTTTCCTTCCAACAAAGCTGAATAGGGAAAATATCCCATCAATAAACACAAAATTGAACATCACCAAGCACAGAATTAAACTTCACCAAAAACTAGTTTTAGACCAAAACTCAGAAAGGGTATGTAAACTCACGTTTGAATGTCAATCTTTCTAGCTAGCCAAGAAGAAATATTTCCAGGGGAGTATTTCCTCCCAACAGCAGTGTAAAAAGCTTAAAACAACCCTTCCCCTTTAAGGAAAAAAAAAAAACCCTCCTTCAGAGACAGTAAGTCTAGGCTGTCTACCAAGAATGTAATAAAGGTGGAAAAAAACAAAAGGAGATTTCTTCTAACTACCAGTTCTCCGAACTGCTTAGAAAGTGAACAAGGGGTTCGATAGAACCGGTCAGAACCAGAAGAATCCCACCCCTGCTTCTCTGGCTCTTCCATTTTTTATTCTGTGGAAGAATTATTTGGAATTGATTTGATTTTTGACCATCCCTGCAGTATGGCAAGTCATTTCGCCATGTGCCTTGCATAATACATGAGCATTTGCAGAGTGTTCTTTTCTTTAAAAAATAACTGGAATATGAGATTCTTATTACTTTCAGAAGCTGTGGCCTTTTGATATTACCTAGTAGGTAAAGGATAGGATCAATATGACAAGATCTGATAAATTCATTGAAATACACAACGTGTGTGATTATTTGGAAGTATTATTAATAGCATACCTGTTGAAACTGTACAAGTTTTGATTCCTATTGAAGAAGTCAGTGATGGGTGTAATAGTCAGAAGAGAACTTTTTTTCCCCTCTGTTCTGTCACAGGTCTTTCGGAAATCCAAATCTAGGGCCCCCACAGTAGCTACTTCTTTGCAGCCTGCCAACAATAACATTCTCCAGAAGGCAGTGAAAAGCAAAGAAATGAAATCACAAGGTGCAAAACGGAACTCCAGAGAAAAATGTCATTCATGTGTTCCATGTAAGCCCTAACACCTCATCACTTCAGTTTATATGACTCAATACATCTCTGTGTCTGTCTCTATGTCTCCTCTATCCAATGTCAATAATCTCATACAGTTACTAGCCAACAACAGTTTTCATTGTTTCAGTTTCATGTTTGCAATCCAAACTCTAAAGAACATTATTTAATGCTGCCATCCAAGAGGCTACATTTCTGTAATTTCTCTTTTTCCTCACCATAAATCAAGAATGGCATTTGCACATATGAGGATGGCACTAAAATGTCCATCCTTGACATTTGTGCTTTAGAGCTTGCCAAAAAAGGGCTGAATTTTTTAAAAGAACAATATCATTCAGTTTAAAGGGAAAATGTCTTAAGGAAAAAAAAAACTTGATAAATTCTCATGCATCTGGTGCAGAGCTAATGTACTCACAGTGAATGTGAGATGTATGTTAGTATCCTACCCCCTTTTATAATCATCTCCAGGGGTTTCCCAGACATTATTAAATCTCAAGGGAAGAATGTGACTATATGGGTTGTAATAATACACAGCATTAGCAAGAGGGATTTTTATATTTCTTTTCTGTCGTATAACCTATTCATTTTTTGCAGTCTTAAGTATGAAAGAACACCTCAGGTGGGACAATTGACCAGAATTCTAAATAATGGGTAAAACATGTAATGGATTGCAGGCATGACTCTCTTTTGAAAGAAACAAACCTTTGGAAAAAACAATATTAACCTAATTATACCTCTGTGCTTTATCTGGCTAAGGCCAGAATCAACTGATCTGTCTGACTACTCTCTCTCTCTCTCTCCTTTATCTATCTATCTACCATATACCTATCTAAACAATTAATATAAATTTAAAATAACAATTAAGCAATTAACAAAATATAAATAAGAACATGGGAGATTATTGGGATAATGTACCAAAACTCACATACTACACAATGGCAGTCCCCAACCTTTGGGGCACAAGGGACTGGCTCCATGGAGAAAGCTTTTTCTGCAGACCAAAGGGAGCGTAGTTTCATGTGCTGCCTGTATCCTGTTGATGGGGCTTCACTTGTTTGTACAGCCCAGTTTCTGGCATGCCGTGGACAGGTACTAGTCCTTGGACTGAGGGTTGGGGACCCCCGCCATATAATGCAACCATCTTGGCAGCCACTATTTGTTGTTGTAGTGGTATAGGAATATGAACCCAGGTTCCTGTAGCTAATTACCATATTAACTTAGTTTCAAGGATACTGCATTGTATATTGTAATTTTTCTGTTTCAAAGAAAATATGTGGAGTTTGTGCCTGTTAGGAGAACAATGCAGAACAAAAGGCAATATACAAGTCATAAAAAAAAACTAGTGCTTAATCTCCAAGAAATCTAATGTGAGTTTAAATGGCCTCAGATGGAAAGTATGAAGATTACTGGAAGCAAATGTGTTAGTCCACAAACTCTTCATGACCTTCTGGTCAAAAAAAAAAAAAAATGAGGAGGAGGTGATGGACCCCTTATGCAGGAAGCTAAGAAGTACAGATCATTTTTAAAAATGCACACAAATGCAATATCTGAATGACTGTTGGAAAAGCGAAAGGAATCTCTAAAGAAAATGGATCATATTTTCCTGGCTGACCATTCTTATTAGAGGAAGTAAGGAGAATCCAGATTCATTGCCAGATTACTAGGACTTACTTAGCATGCCAGAATCACTTTCCAATTGAACTAAACAGAATAAGAATAGAAAATACTCCCATTTCAACAGTCTTTAACTGTTGATTACCAGAGAGCAAACCAATTAATTGTGATCTTCATTAGTTCTTTTATAAATTGGCACCTACTGGGTGCAAGAAATTGGAATTCCATTTTCTCCTTCATACAAACTAGGGTAGTTGAGTTGGAAATTCAATTCTGGAAAATACCTGAAATACTAAATGTTAGAAGACAGAACAGAATTGTTTTTCCCTCTTTAAACAGAAGTGCCATGATATGTATGTGTGAATGCATGTGTTACAAATTAAGTTTTAAAAATCAGTTCTCCATTCCAAACACCACCTGCATTGGCTTGCTTACATCAGATTTATTGTCTTCCTAAATAAGTGCAGTATATCACTTTGGATAAACCTTTTCCTGCAGGTTAGCAGTGGTCCTGTGTGAACTCTGATCTTGTATGTACATCATGATCTTGCATGTACACCTGGAAAGTTGCAACGGTTGTTGCAACAGTTCCATTTTGTCCTATGGGTGCCTATTGCTTCAAATGAAACAAATTAATTAGCAAAACATGACTTTCTAAACCTAGAATAATTAATTGAAATAAGGGTTTTCCCTACCTCAGATCAGACATATTGCTCTTTTGTTCAGTTGTTTTTATATGCTTCAAAAACTAACTTTTAAAGTTGTAGTGTGATTAATTAATGCTTACACATGTATTTATTTTTTCCTGCTTTGTGGGGTGAAATGTCTGTGTAGAAATTGCCCTTTTCATTGTTTTGCTAGTACTAAAGCTATGCAAATCATAAAAAAGAGCAAGTAAATAGCTCTTTCCAAACATTAAAGCAACTTTGTCATACTTCAAATGTTTGTTTTACAGTAAGTGGCATGCCAACTGTTGCACTAGAACTACCAGCAAAGTGGTACAACACACACACACACACACACACACACTTCTGAATACAACACCTGGTCATGCATATGTAATTCATTGGTTGACAATTAGCTAGTGAGTCAGATTCAAGATTATATTTTCCATATATAATTTTCTAAATTATTTTTGTCTTGATTAAATGACTAATGTCTTAAATGACATTTTAATTTACTTGTAACCAGGATACCACACATATTTAATAAGTAGCTAAGACCATCAGAAATTATGCTTTGTGCACTGAGATTTGCAGAGTATCATTCTGCAATTACTTGTGGTTCATCAAGTGTTTTCCCTGAAATTTGGTCCCTATGAGGAACCAAATATTTATGTTTTCACTTAAACAATGTAAATTATTCATCAGCAATGATTTCATAAGGCCCTACCCTGTATAAGTTCTGAATGACTTCTTTCTATTTATCTTTCATTCTCCCTTTCCTTTACCTTTTAAATGAATACATTTTTGTAATTTTAATTTAAATTATATATAAAATAAATACAATTTTTATTTTTAAAAATTGTTTTATATGATTTCCTCTAATATTTTATCATAAATCTCTTTGAGATATAACTGAGGAAGAATATTTATTTCATTGGTGGACCTTTTGTATTTTAAGCAGGTTCTTCTGAAATTCCTCCTTGTACTATTATAGATGGGAAAAGCTCTACATCCTTGCTATTTTCTACATGTCGTGTCCGTTCGGCAAGGAGACCAGGAGACAGTGACTAGGGTTTCAGCTCTTTATTTAGTCCCCGGAACTGATCTGGCTCTGAGGGAAAAACAGTGGCTTTTTATTTTCAAGCTGCGGCGGCCGCGGCCAATGGCACCGCTTTCAATCTCCCGCGATTCGTTTCCACCAACTGCGGGAGATTCTCAGTGGGCCAATCAGCGCGGCTCGCTAAACCAATCAGATTACTCCGCGCTTTGGCCAATCAAAGCGCGGGATTTCAAGAATGCAAATTAGCACAAAGAACACCCCTCCCCTCTTGGTTTGGTCCTACGTAACGTAGTCCCGTAAGTAGGCGGGGCTCCGCACTTGCCTACTGGACCTGCGCAGGTCAGTCATTGGTTGGCTCCCAGCCGGTTCGGTCAGGATCTCTGTGTCTCTCGGCCTCGTCGATGGAACCACCTGGTAGGCCTTGCCAGGCCGCTTGTCGCAGCTCCCTCCCGGTCTACCCGGGCTGGTTGAGCTGCAGTTTTCGCCGCTCCCGCCTGGTCTTTCCAGGCTGGTTGAGCTGGCCCGGCTGCTTCTCCCTGGTGGGGTTCCGAGCTGGCTGCTTGCTGATGAGTATGGCTGGTTCCTTTCTTCTGGGTTTTGGTTCCCAGGGTATTCCCTCCCCTCTTGGCTTGTGTTAAGGGGATTGTCTGTGTCTGATTGCGTGTCAGTTGTGTTTCTTGTGGCCGTTCTCGATCTTATTTGATCGATGTGGCGTTTCCATGCTCGTCCGTCGGTTGTTTGCAGCCGGTACGAGCGGGGACCTGTCAGTTGGGTTATGGTTGCTGGTACCCATAGTGGGTCTCCGGTTAGGTTTTTTGCGTAGACAGCATCGCCTGGCACAAAAGACTGGTGCTTGCTGGAGGAGTTTGGGGTTTTTTCCGGGTTGTATGTGGGGTGCAGTCTGTCGAGTGGGGACCTTATTTTCCTCCCCATTAGTAGCTCTGCCGGGCTTTTGTTCGTTGTTATGTTCAGGCTTATATGCTGTATAAAAAGCATTTTATTTATTTTGTCTTGGATTTCCCCGTGCTCGATTTTCTGGATGGTTTTTTTCGTGAATTGAACCATCCGTTCTGCCCTTCCGTTTGCCGCCGGATGCGCCGGAGCTGTGAGTGCATGTCGTATGCCCCGTTCCGCTAGGCATTTTTCAAATTCCAGCAAAGTGAATGGGGGCCCATTGTCCAACATGATGACATCCGGGAGGCCGTGGGTTGCGAATAGTTTGCAAAGTTCCTTGGTCACGGCCTCTGTGGTGGTGGATTTCATGTTGCTTACCTCCAACCAGTTGGAGTAAGCATCCACGGTTACAAGGAATGTATGTCCCTAGGTGGGCCCGGCAAAGTCTATGTGGACCCAAGACCAGGGTCCCCTGGGGGTTTCCCATTCCAGGATCGGTGCCGTGGGAGGGCTCGGTCTGGTTTCTTGGCAGCGTTGACACCTTGCCACCCAGGCCTCAATTTGTTTATCCATATCTGGCCACCAAACGTAACTCTTGGCCAGGGCTTTCATTCTAACTATGCCCGGGTGCCCCTCGTGTAACAATTCCAATTCCTTCCCTTGCAGTTTTTCTGGGATAACCACCCTATCCCCCCACAGTACACACCCTTTTTGCAACGAGAGTTCCGTTTGCCAGTTTCTGAATGTTTTGAATGCTTCGTCGTTGTCCTTTTCCGGCCACCCTTTCTCTACCCAATGTAACACCCGCGCCAGACATATGTCTTTATTGGTTTCTCGGGCAATTTCTGACGCGGTTATGGGTAGATCGGGCAGAGTCTCTATGCTGAGGGTGCTCGTCGTGGGTGCTGGGTTAGTGTCTAGATCGGGTAGCGGTGAGTGGCTCAAAGCGTCTGCATGTGTGATAGTCTTACCGGGTCGGTGTGTGAGCCGGTAGCTGTAGGCGGCAAGGAATTCGGGCCACCTTGTCATCCTGGGAGATAAAATGTTCGGGGTGGCCCGGTTCCCTGCCAGGATGCCCAGCAACGGCTTGTGGTCTGTGATGATTGTGAACGTGCGGCCGTAGAGGTACTCGTGGAACCTCTTCACTGCTGCAACGATGGCTAGGGCCTCCTTGTCCAGCTGGCTGTAGTTCCGCTCTGGTTTGGTGAGTGTCTTGGAGAAGAAAGCGATGGGTGCTTCTCTTCCATCTGGGATTGTGTGTGGCTGAGGACGGCGCTGATGCCGAAGGGTGAGGCGTCGCATGTGACGGCGAGTGGTAGGGTCTCATTGTATTGGATGAGGACGGCATCCGAGGTGAGCAGGTCCTTGGTTTTCCTGAAGGCGGCTTCCTCGCGTTTCCCCCAAGTCCNTTTGGTTAGCACCTCCCTTAGCCGACCCTCTAGTTCTCGCTGGTTGGTTGCCGACACCAGCACATCGTCGAAGTAGGGCACCACCCCCTTGATGCCTTGCAAGAGTCTCTCCCAGAGGCTCTGGAAAATTTCAGGCGCCACGCTGATTCCAAACTGGAGTCGGTTACATCAGAAAGCTCCCTGGTGGGTGACTATGGTTTGCGCCTCCGCAGTTTCTGCGTCGACCAGCAGCTGTTGGTAAGCTTGGGCCAGGTCGAGTTTTGCAAAAATCTTGCCTCCCCCCAGTGAGTGTAGAAGGTGCTGCACTACTGGGACGGGGTAGGCGCTTTGTTGCAAGGCGCAATTTAGGGTGGCCTTATAGTCCCCGCAGATTCTCACTGACCCATCGGGCTTGACTGGGGTGACTATTAGGGTCTCCCACCGGGCATGGTCAATTGGTTGTAGGAACCCTTGCTTGACGAGCTTGTCAATTTGCTCATCAATTTTTGGCTGGAGTGCAAAAGGAACCCGCCATGGTTTTAGGAGTCTCGGGGGAATGTTAGGGTCTAGGCTGAAGGAGATGAGGGGCCCTCGGTACTTGCCTAGGGTGCCATCGAATACTTCCTGGAAGTCCCGTGCCAGTTGCTGCTCCCAATCGGTCTCAGCGATGTGATTGATGCCCGTGACTTCGATGCCGAGTGGTGTGAACCATTGCAGTCCCAAAAGGCTGGGTCGGTCTCGGTCCACGATCATCAGGGGAAGCTTTGCAGTGCGGCCCTTAAATGTCACTTGGAATTGTCCGGTTCTGACTACTGGGATGCAGTTTCCCTGGTAGTCTTTGATGATTAGTCTCTGGTTCTCCAGTCCCTTCTTGTGGATGGTAGGCACCAAGCATTTGATCTCTTGCCAGGCGACCATGGAGAGGTAGGACCCGGAGTCCACCTCCATCTTGCATGGCTCGCCTTCGATGCCTACCTCCACGTAGACTTTTCGGGCGTCGGTGGTTGATGCGTGGCTGATGATGACCGTCTGGTGGGTTTCCTCCTTCCTCCGGTTCTCGCCACCTCGTTGGGTTTGCCCGCTCCGATCCCATCGGCTGTCGGCTGGGCGATCTCTGGTTCTGGGGGGTGTGCTGTCCCATCTCCGCTCGCTGTGGTCCTGCCGTCTGGGGCTGTAGGCTTTCTTTAATCGGCAGAGGCGGGCGATGTGACTCTTTTTGTTGCAGTGCCGGCAGACTGCATCGAAGAAACGGCATTCCAATCTAGGGTGGTCGCCTCCACAACCGGCACACGCGGTCCCCGACTTACGACCCCGCCGACTGCACTGGTCGCGTCCCACCTGGAGCCGGTGGATTTCCTCCTCGTCGTCCGAGGTGTCGGAGGCGGAGTGGAATTCGCCATGGACCCACCATGGGTGGTGGTCTCGTGGTGACTTGTTTCCGGTTGGGCCTCGGTCGCCCATCCAGGGTCGGTGGTCGCGGTGCGCTCCCCTGCGTCCGATCTCAGCATGCGGTTCACCGACTTCCGGGTGGCCTCGGCTGCGGTGGCCTCAGCAATGGCGTTGGCGAGGGCGATGTCGCCTTTGGACATCAGCTGACTCTGTAGGACTGGATCCCGAAGTCCAAGCACGACTTGGTCCCGTAGGGCCTCGTCCATGTCGGAGAATCTGCACATGCCTCCTAGGTTCTGCAACTCTGCAACAAAGTCGCTGATGCTTTCGCCCAGTCTCTGGTCCCGCTGGTAGAAGTCGTGCCACCTGATGAGGGTGGGCACAGCGGGGGTGTAGTGGTTGCGGAGCAAAGGTTCGAGGTCGGCCCAGTCCATCTCTTTGACGTCAGCGGGTTTCGTGAGGGCTTTCGCCATCTTGAACACTGCGGGCTCGCAGTATGTCAGGAAGAGGGCTCATTTTTTCGGTCCGGTGGTGTCCTTCATGTAGCTGCATTTGAGGAACATGAGGAATCTGTCCATGTAGGATTCCCAGTCCTCGCTAGCAGAATTAAATGGCGCGGGCGGAGCGATGCTGGCCATCTCGTCGGTCTTGCTTCCATCGGACACGTGTTTGATGGGGTTCAGCCTCGGGATCCCACCTTCATCGCCAGTGTCGTGTCCGTTCGGTAAGGAGACCAGGAGGCAGTGACTAGGGTTTCCGCTCTTTATTTAGTCCCCGGAACCGATCTGGCTCTGAGGGAAAACAGCGGCTTTTTATTCTCAAGCCGTGGCGGCCGCGGCCAATGACACCACTTTGAATCTCCCGCAATTTGTTTCCACCAATCACGGGAGATTCTCAGCGGGCCAATCAGCACGGCTCGCTAAACCAATCAGATTACCCCGCGCTTTGGCC
>BHEV01064610.1:0-20621 GCA_004319985.1 Emydocephalus ijimae | reverse complement strand
GTACATAAGATTGTGTTTTTATATGTGTATCTAGAGTAGAATGTTTAAGATATAAATGAGTATTAATATATATGATTAGTTCTTTTTTTTTCTCTTTAAGTGATATGGATAGTGGTTATATAGGTTTTTTTTAAGTNTTTTAAGTTAGGGTAATGAGTTAAAGACGTCACTCCAATTAGTGTATAGGAGAAGTATATTAAAAGAAAAAAGATGAATGGATAGCTGGAAATAGAACAGACAAAGAATGATATTGAAAATGGTAATAAGATATGGAAGGATATATAAAGTGAATATGATGTTTGAATTTTGTCTATGTGAAGAGTTTTAACTCG
The DNA here is from genome assembly GCA_004319985.1 of Emydocephalus ijimae. Taxonomy (NCBI): domain Eukaryota; kingdom Metazoa; phylum Chordata; class Lepidosauria; order Squamata; family Elapidae; genus Emydocephalus; species Emydocephalus ijimae. The sequence goes on along the minus strand of BHEV01064610.1, from coordinate 20,289 downwards.
GGATCAAACAGCCTTCAGAAAAGATGTTTTAGGTTTTGTTTTGTTTGCTATGTTCTGTGTTTTGTATGTTGATGAAAGGCAATAAAGTTTTAATAAGCAAGAAATAACTTGGATAATTAGAATGAAAAGGAGAAGTTGGGATAAGATATGAAGTTAAATAGATAACGTAAATATTGATATTATAATTTGGAATCATTTTATATGTTCTATTGTTTTTCTTCTTTAATTATTTTTTTTTAGAAAAGAATTCGTAAGCTGTTATGCCTTGATTGTTTGTGCACTGTTTTTGTAAAATTAATAAAATTTGTTATTAAAAAAAAAAAAAAATTGTCAGCTAGGTTGGTTAGGAACCTATTTGATTTCTCACTTGGTGCAGAATTAGTTTTCCAATTGATATCAGGATAATTGAAGCCCCTCATTACTATTGTGTCTTTCCTGCATATGCTTGTTAATTGGTTGGCAAAAAGGATATCTATTTTTTCTGCTTGGTTGTGTGGCCTATAATATACATGGCCATGTTATTTTTTTTTTCTTTTACATTGACCTATATGCATTCTAGGAGGTTTTCATCTTTGGTTTCATGCATTTTTGTAGCAATATAGTGGTCCTTTACATATAGTGCAATTCTACCTCTTTTTTGTGGGGTCTGGGTTTTTTTGAACAGTTTGTACACTTCTACCAGTATGTTCCAGTCATGGGTTTCATCCCACCAAGTTTCTGTTATTCCAACTATATCTTATTTACCTTGTTGTATTAGTAGTTCAAGTTCCCCAGACTTTGTGCATTTGTATATAAGCACTTGAGATCTTTATGTCTGATGCTGTGTTTAACTGTCTACATAACCTGTGTTGTGCCTGCTTGCCCCTACTTTCTGTTTGATTAATGCACATCATTAAAGGGAGAAATGGTGATTGAAGGATAAGGGAAGTTCTGTAACCAGAAAAACTGAGAATGAAAACAATGTATTCCGGTTAAATTAGAAGTGGTTCTTTGTGAAGGATCTGTGAAAGTTTTGGAATATTGCAATAATAATAATATTATAATAATATAATTGCAATTGTAATTACTCCAAGTCACCTTAGACAGAAAAATTTGGAATGACTCTTAGTTAGTTTGTCTGCCAAATAGTAAGGATGTATTTCACAGCAGGTCTGCAGATGATCAAGTGGCCCATTCCTCCCTCAAAAGAACGAGTTATCCTAGACAGAGCTGCTCAGTGAATGCAACAAGAGTGGAAAAATATTGATGTTTCACCATCCTTATAGCCACAGGATAGTCCTTAACATGGGCTCTTACCTTATAAATATTAAGCAGTTTATAACACAGTTCCTCTTGAACAAGGAGGGTTAGGAAACTTCACTTTAGGGTATTTCAAAACCCTCAAAAGATCAATTTCTTAGTAATCCTAATGGGAAAATATAGTAGTTTGATTGATTTAAATGTGAGTTGCAAAAGCATAGAATGGTTGAGCTGGAAGAGATAAAACTTTGATATTATTTTTTCTCTCAGCACTATGATGTCCAGCTGTTTTAGGAGACATGCAGTCTATTCCACAACCTCTGCTAGCTTTCTCACAATATTTTATCTTATTTTATTATTATTTCCTAAAGGCTTTTATGATAGTTCTTTGGGATGATGGGGCTGTCAGACCATTTGTACCTAATAGAATCAACATGTTTTTTCCCTCCAAACATAAACCTTTCCAAGTTCTCATTAGTAAGCTTGATTAAAATGAAAGTAGGAATGTTATAAGAATTCCAGGAAGTAAAATATTTACCTTTAGAACAAAAATATATCTATGCGCATTATAGTGAGCATTTTCCGGATTTTTTTCTCTCACAGCCTTATGATGTCATGGTGAGAAGTTTGGTGGGGTTAGAGTTTACAGCTGTGGATTATTGACTCTTTATCAGCCTGTGAATGAACATTTACAGGGCCTTTATTTTGTGGAATAAAGGGTGGATCAATATTGCAATATTATAACTCTTATTGGCAGGAGTGGTTTCAAAAATTGGCTATGGAGAAATAGGGTGTGTTCATAAATTGATTAGGACAGCTGCACAATAAATCTTGAGTGTTATAGAGGATTATGCTGTTGAATAAATTATGAGGAAGAAAACAAAACAAAATTACTTCATTATCATCACCAGTAGGTAAAGAGTTGATAGAAAACAAAGTGCCCTGCTTGGAGTTTTGTGAAGACAAGAAGTCAGTTTGAGTGTGGGTTATATTTGAAGTTGTGCCTATCTATGAAACCTTCACATTGGAAATGCCCATAAAAGTCATACATTTATTTTCTGTGATTGGAATCAGATCACCAAGGGGTCATTCGAGGCATTCCTAGCTAATCGAGACATACGCGACACCCTCACTGCACCTTTTCACCCAGCTGGGAACAGACAGGCAGAGTGAATGGTGAGCACCATGAAGGAGGCCCTCGACCACATGGAGCAAGGAAACCTCAAGGAAAAGCTATCAAGATACCTACTCACCCAGCATGTCACCCCTAACGTGGCTGCCGGCAGAAGTCCCACAGAATTACTAATGGGCAGATGGCTACGCATGTACCTCGACCACATACACCCTGACTATGAGCCACATGCCTGAAGGAAGGAGGGGAACAAGCCCTGAAGTTTCCAACAAGGAGACAATGTATTTGTGAGAAACTATGCAGGAGGGCCATATGGGTGGCAGGAGAAGGATGGGACATCACCGGCCCACGATTGTACTGCATGGAACTTTAAGATGGACGAGTGTGGCGCTGGCATATAGATCAGCTCTGGAGAAGCCAAGGCACAAAGATGAAGCGAAGGAGGAGCCACCCATGGAGTGAACAGACGAGTGGTGAGAAATAGATGGACGCCTAGGAGTACCTGTAGGGGTGTGTACAGCACCAGAGAAGGCACCTGCCTCTGAAGCCCCACCACTACAGAATCCGGAAGAGGCAAGTCCCAGCACAGCTGCTGAGGAGGAGAACAATACAGAAATGCAGAAAAATGGCAGGAACAATCCAGAATGTTGGAGATCCGCAAGTTGATGTGCAACTGCCGCCGACCAGCATACCTGGATGGATATGAATGTAGCTTAAGGGAAGACATGAAAAACTCCAGCAGGGTGGTGAGTGGTGTTGTGGCTGCACAGGCATGGACATGAAGCAGCCCGTTACAAAGTAGCAGGGGCAATTTATGTGTATCCATTGGATAATAGCAGGGCAGGCAGCAAGTATAAATAGGTTGCCCATCAACAGAAAACATGCTTGTTCAGTTACCTTGTTGCAATACTTACCATGCAATAAACATTGAGTGGATCCTGGCTCCTAGCAGTTCTTCTGATCGCTGAACTTAACACCTCCCACATTCATACCACTGTATGTGGCATATATTTCATTATAAGCATGGTAGACATTGTGTTATATTTGTTATTGTGTGACTAAGCAACAATTGCATGAGGTAAAACTATTGCATTTACCTTACACAAAAACCTGGTTCCAGAGTCCAATCCTGCTCTTATCATCCATATTCTGCTTGGCAGTTCTTTAAATATTTGAAGACTGCTCTCATGTCTCCTTTTTAGTCTTCCTTCTTTCCCATAGGATTTATTTTCCAGAATAATGCTAGTCACCACCCTATTGGCTTGTTCTAGTTTTTCAGAGTTCTAAAGTACAAAATACAATATTCCAAATGCCTAATAAGTTTATGCATTGGATACTGCTTTTCTGGTGTGCTTTTTCACATTGCTTCTAGTTAATTACAAACCTGAAGTTTTATTGTGAAAATCCAGAAATCACTTGTATTTTATACAGCAAAACATTTGAGCTAATATTGCAAGATTTCTTCATGACACTTGAAAAAAAAAGCAAATTTTTATAACATGTAAGACTTGATTAATTAGACCAAAGGCATATTTAGTCCAGCCATCGGCTCTCATCAAATGCCTATGGGAAGCCACAAGTTATATAACTTCCTCCCTGCAGAACAACAATACTGCGGGGAGACAACAAACATTATTACTAATGGAAAAGATAAGTCAGCATGACATGTAATTCCTGGCAACCTCATCCTTCAACTCATTCATACATTTTCTATATGTGTTTTTTAATATACGAAATCAGCTTTGGTAGCCTTTGAGTCTGGACGGTGTCACTTGTAAATACTATTCAGTTGAATTAAAAACTAGAGAAAATTTAATTTTCTCCCAAATGTAAATTTACTCCAAATGTAGAACTTATTTTGGGATAGAAAATGCACATGGGACTTGACTTTCTGCTTTTCAGCTTGAATATCAGATTTATGGCCAACTTGTACACTGCCCAAGATGTGTGGCTTTTAAATGTAACATATAAATAAATACATTTTGAATTCAATTAAAGCCAAAGTGCTACCAAAGGCAGCAGGTTTAAAAAAACACTTTATCCCACTATCTATCTGTCCATTCAATGCACAGAACCTCAAATTAAACAAATACATTCAAGCTACAATAGTATATAAAGTAAGTCCAGTTAGAGGTTAGAAGACATGGGAAGTGTATTATGTGAATGCAGAAAATTGGATGAAGCTATCAATTCTGATTAAGTTAACTAATAAGTAAGTGCATCGTGGGAATATAGCCATTGCAATTTCAAATCCAATTTCAGTGTGATTAGAATTAGTGAAATGGTCCAGAGGGCAGAGAATGAAAGTGCCTCCACTATTTATTTCAAATGTTAAAATCCTAACTCCTGAAATTCTACAGGCAACACAGCCAGTACTGAGTGCTCTATTCCATACATCTGGAAGTTGAGAAACAGGGCTGTAGATTAAAAGTTGAGAAACTGGGGTGCAGATAAGAATTACTGTGTAACCACAAAGATGCAAGTACTTTTACTATATTGTAAATAAAACTATTCTAATGCATGTTGGATTAGAAATATTCTTCAGAGAATATATTACAATGACAATTTTGTAAAAAAAAATTGCAGTTTATATCTATAAATATGGATCAGTGGTGAGATTCAAATTTTTTTACTACCGGTTCTGTGGGCGTGGCGTGGCTTGGTGGGCATGGCAGGGGAAGGATACTATAAAATCTCCATTCCCACCCCACTCCAGGGGGAAGATTACTGCAAAATCCCATTCCACCCCACTAACCTGCTTTCCAGCTCCGTTGTCCTGTGCAGGGCAACAAAAGGAGTCCCAGCTGATCAGCTGGGACACGGGAGGCAGAGAATAGATGAGGCGGGGCCAGCCAGAGGTGGTATTTGTTGATTCTCCGAACTACTCAAAATTTCCACTACCGGTTCTCCAGAACTGGTCAGAACTTGCTGAATACCACCTCTGATTGACAGGATTTAAATGATAATGCAGAAAGAAACAGCATATAGTAATATAGCTACAAAATTCTTATTTTAGTGATCACTAATCATCAATAGTAAAAACAGCTACAACTTATGAAGAATAAACATGATGCCATAATGCTGCAAGAATCCCATGTTCAAATATTAGATCGTGGTATTTATTTGGAATAAGTAGCCTTTAATCAAATAATATTTAGCTTTGGGATTTATCACTCATTTCCTTCTTCTCCCCACCTCTTGCTTTCTTTCTGAACTCATAGATTACATCTGGCATTTGGATATATTTAAACCAACAGAGGGATAGCTTGATACCTTTCGGCTTGCTGTCCCATCAACGTACAAAATCAAGAAAATAGACAGATGGCAAATTTTGGCATAAAACAGCTGGGCATACACATTGGCCTTATATTGCATCCCCTTGTGCTTTTAGTGATATGAAGTGATTTGCATTCCTTGTTCATTGCATAGGTCATCTGACTATGTAATTTATGTTCCACATGATTTAATTCAGAGAGATCTAATTCTAATTTAAGCTAGGAGTCAAGTAGTTAGCTGCAAAATGAAGACTAGGGACTAAATGAAAACGGCTGCAATCAAGGTGAAAAATCTGTAGTCTCAAAAATGTCACCTGAAATGGAGCATATACATGAAAGGTTTATGATAGAATAACATTGCTTCTGGCCACAGTCCAGAGCTATAAACACACTGCAGTGGGTTGTAATGCATGTGCTCTTCCTGATTCTACCCACTGATCAGATGGTTGGTGTCCTCAGGGAAGGAGGTGCGGGAGACCACCTAAAGTGAGTTATAGATTGGTGCCATGTTTTCTTCCTGCCCCCTTTCCCCAGTCCCAATAATCTAGCATGGTTATCTTGGTACAATATGTAGATGGTGAATCAGTAGCATGGTACATTGAGGCAAGACTAGGAGTGTTTGACAATGCCGTAATAAAAGTGTTATGATGAATAGCGGGGGAGGAAGTGATGACAATTGTAGTCTAACATTTCCTCAGGGCACCAGTTTAACAGATAACAGATAATCAGAGTTGGAAGGAACCTTGTAGATCATCTAGCCCAAGCGGGAGACCCACACCATTTCTGACAAATTGCAGTCCAGTCTCTTCTTGAAAGTCTCAAGTGATGGCACTCCCACAACTTCCAAGGGCAAGCTGTTCCATTGGTTGATTGTTCTCACTGTCAGAAAGTTTCTCCTTATTTCCAGGTTAAATCTCTCCTTGTTCAGTTTCCATCCATTATTCCTTGTCTGGCCTACAGGCGCTTTAGAAAATAGCTTGACCCCTTCCTCCCTGTGGCAGCCTCTCAAATATTGGACTGCTATTGTGTCTCCCCTGGTCCTTCTCTTCACTAGACTAGCCATGCCCAGTTCCTGCAATTGTTCTTTATATGTTTTAGTTTCCAGTCCCCTAATCATCTTGGTTGCACTTCTCTGTACTTTTCCTAGAGTCTCAACATCTTTTTTTATAGTGTAGTGACCAAAACGTGATGCAGTACTCTAGGTGTAGTAACTCCTTACTACACCTAGAGTACTGCATCACGTTTTGGTCACTACACTATAAAAAAGGACGTTGAGACTCTAGAAAAAGTACAGAGAAGTGCAACCAAGATAAGGTATAACTCCTTACTAAGGAGTTATAGAATGGTATCAGTACCTCACTTGATCTTGATTGTTTCCCTCTGTTAATGTAACTTAGGATTGCATTAGCTTTTTTGGTTGCTACTGCACACTGCTGGTTCATATTTAGCTGGTTGTCCACTAAGACTCCAAGATCCCTCTCACAGTTACTGCTATTGAGCCTGGTTTCACACAGTCTATATGTGTACTTTTGGTTTTTCTTGCCTAAGTGTAGGACTTTACTTTTCTCTACATTGAATTTCATTTTGTTAAATATGGCCCAGTGTTCTAGTCTGTCAAGATCCATCTGGATCTTGAGCCTATCTTCTAAGGTGTTAGCTATTCCTACCAGCTTAGTATCATCTGCAAATTTGGTAAGTTTCCCTTCTATTCCCTCATCTAAGTCATTAATGAAGATATTGAAGAGTACCGGGCCTAAGATGGAACCTTGTGGCACCCCGCTGCTTACTTCCCACCATGTAGACTTAGACCCATTAAGGACTACTCATTGAGTACGGTTTGTCAGCCAGTTGCGAGCATCTAGTGGTGGTGCTATCTATTCCACTTTTTTCTAGCTTACTAAGTTGTGGTCAACTTTGTCTTAATAAAGTCTCAATAAATAAAGCAATACTACAAGTTGAATTTAGCTCTTATGCTAATAGTAAATCCAACACTATTAATCTTTTCTCAAAAGATAACTTCCTGTGGCTTAATGTTCTGACTTTGACATAAGCAGAAAAGCAGGGGCAATATAATATAATAATAACAATATAATATAATAAAGTTCTGCTGGGGCTCAGACAAGCCATTTGTTTTCACTGCCAAGCCTAACAATGGAAAATACACCAGATGCTGATGAAGTAGCCTCCAACTAAGTAGGTGCAGCATGCATTTCCTGCTGAGGTAGGGATGAAGGAGTTATTATGTATGAGTATCACAAATGAGGGGGCATGCTTAAATCTTTTCCTGTTCATTAATTCCTGCCCATCACATCTCACCCAGCTGCTAACTTTCCAACAGCTACAAGTTTGGAAGGGTGCCTGGCTCTTAGAAAAATGCCATGAGGAGATGACAGTGAAAGATAACTGGGGATAAAGTTATGGACTCTCCCCCTAGAATTCTTTCTGGCTAATATTTTCTCTTATTTCCATTATTTGAGCAACATGTTCTTGGCTCTGTAACAAATGATAACATTGGTACTTTGAGTAGCTTCAAAAAAGTCATAGTTGGAGCAGTGGGGACAGAGGAAAATTATCCAAATTAGAGGGTGTCACTTCCAGGCAGATGATGGCTCTGACATATCATTTCTTAGAAATCAAGAACTCAGAAAAGTGTAATTACAAAGTCAGTGAAAGGCTATGCTGCCTTGAAATTCTAGGAGCCGGATTGCTGAAGTTGACACAAATTCCACAAAAGTTAGAAAAAGGGTGGGACGGAGTCAAATAACAGCCTTCAGAGGCCGATGATGTAATTATCATCTCGTCCATTGCTGTGGTTGTGCTGCTGTTTTAAGGGCTGTAAATTCATCCACAGCTCCTCCCAGCTAGCCCTGTCTTTGTAAACTGAGCATGCCAGGAGCTGGAAAGACATTGTTTGCATTTGTTCATGGGGGTTTGTTCTGAGAGGGATGTGATGATTCACTGGAAGATTTTCAGGACAACATCCTCTGGAATTCCTCCCCCCACTTGATTCGGGACCTGTGGCACGTAGGCTCTAGCATCATTAGAAGAGTGTGTGTGTGTGTGTGTGTCCATCCAAGTTTATATATTTATATAAACTTTATCAGGAAATTTCCAGGCTGTGGCATTTATTTCTTCTTTAAACATCACTGTTTCAAATTCACTATCAATTGTCACAGCTTTTGGGGCTTCTTCTTCTTTTTTGAAATCTCTGACATTTCCATAACTGAAGCTGAACTGTGGGTTGAATAGAATAGAATAGAATAGAATTCTTTATTGGCCAAGTGTGATTGGACACACAAGGAATTTGTCTTGGTGTAAATACTCTCAGTATACATAAAAGAAAAGATACATTTGTCAGGAATCGAGAATCATCAGGTACAACACTTTAAGGGGATCATATCTTTTTTTAGAGTCATAGAAGTTAAACATTAATCTGGGATGCAAATATTGGGAATGAATTGTCAAATTTAAGAATTAATAGATATTTCTTATATTGCCATCTCATTTAAGCAAATAATCCTGAGTATTGTTTTAACTTCACAGTGATCCTTTAAGGCAGACAAAATGAGAAGCCAATCATCTAAGATCTTAGTAAAATTTAAAATTACTCAAAATTTGGATCTGGATTTCTCATCATCCCCTAACTCACAGGTAGGAAACCTGCAATGCCTGTTTAAAATTCTTCTTTCAGAAGTTGACCAGAGTCCACCTCTGAGAGGGAGGGGTGGTTAAGAATATGAAAAACAAACACAAAAAACAAACAAATAAGAAAGACACATCTTTTCTTGGTGAGGAGCAAGGAGGACTAGTTTGATATTTGCTTTCTGTTCAGTACACGTCTATAGAAAACTGATTGCATCCTTTTTAGGTACAGAAAGAAGACAGAATAACAAAAAATTAACCATCGCGACAGTCCTCCTATATCTGGAAGCACTACTTTAATGTCATTTATTCTCTCTCTTTCTGACTTTTAACCAATTACCTATCCTTACCTAAGATCTGCCTTTTAACCGAGAACCACTGGGTTACATTACCCTTTTCAGTGAGGGATTTTGCCATAGTTTTTTGGAAACGCCTATATATAGTGTCAACTGGATCATCTTTATTTGACTCTCAAACAATTGCAACTCTCCCCTGCACCCCCTCTGTTCTCTAGCAAAAGGGATATTTTACTGTACGTCACCCAGAATCCCTCTGTAAAGGAAATGGGTGGTTCAAAATGTGATAAAGAAACAAATGATCTCTGATGCTGCGGAGCTCACTGTCCAGCCCTATGCAATGGCAGGAGGTGAGAGCAGCAGGGCAGATACTACTCTGCGTCACCTCACAGTCCTCCCTCCATCCCAACAGGCAGGAAGAGGGAATTGCTGCATAGCAGTGGGAGCACCTAACCATTGATAGGCAGCCACAGGGCCCTAAATTAGGCAGGCAGGCAGGCTGCATTTTGAACACAAATTGGCAAGCTGGCTGGCAGGCAAAACAGCTAGCCTCCTCCAGGTCTCTTGGCAGCAGCTACCAAAATAAGAGTGGCTTTACTTGCTCTCCTCAGTCTCTGCAGCTGCCATTGACTTCATGCATTCAGAGAGCACAAAAAAAGTGGCGGAAGCAAGCACTGTTGGTGGTTCAGCTGGGAAAGGAATTAGCAGGAAGGGGCAAGAAATTGGCAACTACATCCTGCCAGAGAGAGCTGTGAGGATTGGGCAGGCCCCCCTGTAGGTGGAGCTTTGTTAAGGAACATGTCTGACAAAGAGTGTTCATGCCTGCATAGTAGGTCTCTGGCTACACAGAGAAAGACTGGTCTACGATGGAAAGAGGAACACTGTTTGCCATTCCTTCCCATCTACTGTCCCTCAAAGCGCCACTTCTCTAACTGCGGTTCTCTTGCCACTCATCCTTCTTTTGGCCACCCTTTATCTATGATTCAAAGCAAGTCCTTGTGGTGGTCATGTTCATATTGACAAAAGAGGCTGACAAGAACTTAATGATGCTTAATTTTTTATTCTCAAAAATAGAAAGCAAGTCTTTTCTTTGGCTAGAAATAGGAGAAGGTGAGTTCTTGTCCTGCCTTAGCGATAAAAGCCAACTAGGTAATTTTGGGTCAATCATTCTCTCTCAACCCAAATCACAGGGTTGTTGTTGTGGGAAAAATAGTATTAGATATGTTTTCTGTCTTGAGTTGTTTATTAAAAAAATAAAAGGCAGTATAAATATACTCTTCTATTCCTGTTGATTTAATCATGAGGCCTACAGAAATAATCCTATGCATATATTGAGACCGTCAACAGCTCCAGAGACAATTTGCAGTCTGTTTTCTTACCATGTAATTCACAAAGCAACAATTCAGCTCCAATAATTCTGGAGGGACAATTCCGAGATGGCCATAGCATATGCTTGCACCGTGAATGTGACAGCTGCTTAGTTAATGCATGGTCCTTAGAACTCCTACAGAAGCTGTGTAGGTCACCTTCCTTTTCCTATATGCCCTCCTACTAGAGAGTCAGTGGCTAGTAAAACTTCTTAAGCTATATAACACCCCCAGGAGGTAGAAGTGTGGAGGCTTTTAGCATCAGGCCCAGTTCAATAAAAAAAAAAATACTCTTTAGTATGACAGCATGTAGTGTAGAAAAAGGAACATGCACCTGTACAGCTTTTATAAAGACCTACTTTATACAAAGTAAGCTACTAACAGCCAGACCAAGCTGCTAAGATAAATGCACTGTTTAATCATCAAGTGCAAAGCTAGGTGGGTTTGCATATCATTAAAAGATTAAACATAAAACATACAACTGATCATCCATTTAAACAATGGCAGGAGAATATTTCTAAGTTCATATGGCAAGGGAAAAAAAACAAGAATTAGATATAAGTTACTGCAAGATGCTAAGGAAAGAGGGTCTACCAGTTATGAAATGGAATTTTGATGCATTCTGTTGGGCAAATGAATGGATGAGTCTCCAGAATAAGAGGTTACTTGAATTAGAGGGCCATGAATTAAGGTTTGGATGGCACAGCTACTTATGATATGATAAAAATAAAGTTAATGTTGATTTTAATAACCATTTTGTTAAACGTGCCATAACTAAGGGTTTGAAATAAATATAAAACAAAGCTGCCCCTTTGGGTGTCATCAGGGGTGGGATTCTACCGGTTTTCACCTATTCGCTAGAACCTGTTGTTAACTTTCCAAGCAGTTTGGAGAACCTGTTGTTGGAAAAAATCTCCTTTTGTTTTTTTCTACTTTACAGGGCTAATCCTGTACGGAAAGCAGGAAGGAAACATTTTGGTGTTGTTTCTAGTATAATCTTTATTGCCCTGCTTACAGAAACTGCCTGTTAACCCTTATTACATACTTGGGAGTTTGCCTAGACTTCCTATCTCCAGATTTTTTTTCTTTGCTGGTACTTTCTGAAAGGGGAAGGTTTGTTTTAAGATTTTTACACTGCTGTTGGGAGGAAATAATCCCGTTGGAGTTCTTCCAGCCGGGATCAGCACTTTGAAGAAATAATTGAATAATGAAGCAGAGTTGTCGGAAAGAAGCTTTTAATGACAAGGAACCAAGATGAGTGACCTTCAGCAAGGCTTCTTAGCTAGTTGGAAAGATTGACATTCAAATGTGAGTTTACATACCCTTTCTGAGTTTTGGTCTAAAACTGGTTTTTGGTGAAGTTTAATTCTGTGCTTGGTGATGTTTAATCCTATGTTTATTGATGGGATAATTTTCCCCATTCAGCTTTGTTTGGAAGGAAAAAGGTTAAATCTGAAAAGAAACTGAGTTGAGAAATCTGGCTATTCCCTGTGTCTATTTGTTTTGGTAATTGGTTTAACAAGCAACAGCTACTGTTGTAATTTAATTATTTGTATTGTGTTTGAATTTTTTCTTGCTTCAAGGTTTCTTTTTCTATCTGGAAAGGGAGTCTTCCTTCACTGCTTTAGTCATTCCTGGCACTGTCATTTTTGGGTATACTTCCAAGAGGCAGGATGCAAGCTTTGCACTTATTTTTTTACTGCCTTTCTGAGGGGCATGTGATCTTTCCTTAAATCTTGATGATTTCCTTAGGATATCTTGTGAGGTGAATGAGACCAGCTGGTGTTTTTAAGTCATGCAAATGGATCTAAGGATTGCTTCTCCTGGGTGTGCTTTTTCTGGAGAGCTTAAAGAGTTTCACTTTATGAGCAAGAGTTGGCTGCTGATAGTTATCATTGCATTTTAACTATTTTAATTCCTCAAGGTGCTCTGGCACCCTGCCTGATTTGTAATTCCAGCTTGCAGGTACTTTTAATCTGATGATTGTTATTTAGGGCAGTTTTCTGCAAGCAAAGAAGCTTTTTGTATTTTTGTACAGGTAATCCTTGACTTATAACAGTTCATTTAGTGACCATTCAAAGTTACAATGGCACTAAAAAATGACTAATGACCATTTTTCACACTTACAACCACTGCAGCATTCCAAGAGTCACGAGAAGCCAGGCGAGAAGCGCCCCTCTACATGAGTGACATCGAGTTGGCCACGCCTACTCAATCATATGACCACCAAGCCACACCCACCAAGTCACGCCCATAGAACCACTTATTAAAAAATTTGAATCCCACCCCTTGGTGTCATTCCAGGAAGCTTTTTTAAGAAAAGAAATAGTGGCAAAGCCAGGCTGGTTGATATATGGTAAAATTTTCTCTCTCAACTCTGGTGATCCAATATTAAAACTGAGGGAAGAACTTGAATCAGAAGGTTACATTTGCCATTACTTATCAACAACTGAAAGAAAAATTGAAACTGGATAAAAAGTGTTATGGATTTGACTTTGTTAAAAATGAATTGAAAATTTCATTATGTGGCAATGATGAACATATATTATTGCTAAGATCTATAAAATGTTTTTGAAATTGAATTTGAAAAATGAACATGTAAAACGTATGATTCACTGGGCAAGGAATTTTGGATATAACGTGATGCTTGAACAATAGGAAAATATGTGGACAAAGGGTTTAAAATTTACATTAAATTATAATCTAAAAGAAAATTTCTGTTGAAATATTTTTTTATTTTGTATCATACATTTCCTTTCTATATTGAGCAGTGTGCTGTCTAGGTGTCCAAGGCATTACCATGCAAACATCATCATCTTCATTATGATTATATATAAACAAATATGCAGTAATTTATAAACAAATATGATAACATAAATCATATTATAACATATATTATCTTCCATTATATTATGGATTATATAACCGTCATAAATATTTCCTCATATGTTTTTCTTTCTCCTATAAACTATCTCCCTCGCTGTCTTACTGCTTCACCCAGGAGACTTCCCTGAGGCCCAGCAGGCAAAAAGGAATGCAGGGGGGAGGGTATATGCTGCCCCCCGATGCTCCATTTTTTGCCTTCCTGGGCCCCAAGGAAGATTCCTGGAAGCAAAAATGCCCCCCCAGGAAGCTTCCCTGAGGCCCAGAAGGCCCCAAAATGGGGGGAGGTTGCTGCCAAAAAAGCCATGCCCACCTAGCCACAACCACAGAACCGGTTGTTAAAAAATTTGAATCCACCCATGTGGAATTTTGTTATTTTATATATTGACAGCAACAAGACTATTTTATGCACAAAAATGGAAGGACACTTCGATTCCTATTATGGACGAATGGTTGCAGAAATGGATGGAGTTGGCTGAAATGGCAAAATTGATTACTTTGATGAAAGAAAAGAACATCAGTAATTTTGTTTCCACATGGAGACCGCTTCTGAACTTCATGCTTGAAAAGGAAAAGAATGAAACTCTGACTTTGGGTTTTACAGATTAGATTGAAAGATCTTTGTGGAAATGACTTGTTCATGCTATTATGGAAAAACAAAGAGCTGTGATTTAATGTTAATGCCTTATTTTACTGCAACAGAGAGTGTTGGAAGTCATTGCTTCTTTTTCTCTTTTTTTCTTATCCTTCCTTACTTTTCTTCCCCATTCCCCCTTCACTACTTTTCTATTTACTTTTGCATTTTGTATTTTACAATATTTTATAACTCAATAAAAGTGATAAACTGAAAAAAGATAAAGCATAAAACATCTAGTATGGATTAATCCTATGCCTGAAGAATTGCAATAATGATTAGGAACCAATGTAATCTGAGAGTACTTTAAATTTATGCTGTCCATATGTCTGGTAGGAAGAGCGCATTGGGTGGACTTTAATCTATTTGGTCTCTATCCTGGGCTATTAGTTTAAGTGGTAGGTTCATACTACCTAAAAGAAGTACAGAGGCAGCAAAACCTTGCACTTCAGTCTCAGACTTCCCAAAAGAGTAAGAATGATTGAAGCAGGCTTTTTTTTTTTCTGTATACTTCCACAGAAAGAAAAACTCAGAATGACAAGGCTAGCCATTATCTTTACACTATTTTTTAAAAAAATATTCTAATGTGGCTGTGTAGTACTACTAATTGGATTATAGGATTGATATTTAGATAATTTTTCTTCTTCTCCTCTGTTCCTTCCCCCCCATGTAATAACAATAGCTTCCAGATATCATACGTGTGAAATTTCAATTGGGAAATTTAAATAGAAAGTGTTAAGTCTTTCTTTTCTCTCAGGAGTGCGCTTATTGTTTGCAGAATGGAAATACTGTATCCATTCAGATTGGGGCATTCTGTTGATATTTAGCACCTGAGTGTCCTTACAAGAGAAAGAAACTCTTAGAGCCATTTCTTGTTTATTTGTGTTATTCCTTAAAATGGCTAATAAATGAGCAGAAATATGTCTTTGTTAGTTTTTTCATTTGCTAAGCTCCATAGTCATACACATAAACAGGGGTACAAAGCTTGCAGAAGTATAAATAATATAGAAGCTACAGAAGTATATAATTGTTTCCTATGGACATTTGGAAGCAGTATGTACATTCAGAGATGGGGTATGAGTATGCAGATATGTTAATTCTATTCATTTTGTCTAATTATAGAAAGCTAATTTAGGAGTGTAGAAAGTTAGCACCAACCCCTCTCCTAAAAGAATGAAATATTCTAGGAAATATTAAAAAGGCAGAATATTATATTTCCCTGGATGAGAAGAGGAGAAACATGTTTTTAAAGACAAAGCAGTTCCCTGCCCCCGCTCCAGCTCCAGGCTGATGAGATTAAGACATGGCCCTTAAGACATGATAGGATTAGCCCTTCTTTTTTTATCACATGGCACCTGGGAAGATTACATCACCCAGCAAGATTCAACCAAGCTACCCCTGCATGGCCCCATGGGAGCCTAACAACTAGTCAGGATACATTTCTTGCCACAGGAACAGAAAGCAAGTTCAAAGCCCAACAGAAGTTATAAATCTCTCCCTCGCTCACCCAGGTGCTTTTTTTGCCCAGGGCCTCAAAACCATGTGGTCCTGTCCACCATTAAACCATCTTTCCAAGTAGTCACCATGTTTACAGTGTCTTTCTTCCCACTTGGAACTGAACCCAGATGGACATCTCTTCCAACAGGAGGTAGCAATGAAATGCTTCATGACTGAAACTGCTGGAAACATGTGAAATATGTAAAGCAACCTGATGTGCACTGATTTCTTGGAAGTACAGGTGAAACTTGAAAAATTAAAATATTGTGCAAAGGTTCATTTATTTCAGTAATGCAACTTAAAAGGTGAACCTAATATATGAGATAGACTCATTACATGCAAAGCAAGATAGTTCAAGCCGTGATGTGTCATAATTGAGATGATTATGGCTTACAGCTCATGAAAACCCCAAATCCACAATCTCAGAAAATTAGAATATTGTGAAAAGGTTCAATATTCTAGGCTCAAAGTGTCCCACTCTAATCAGTTAATTAAGCCATAACACCTGCAAGGGGTTCCTGAGCCTTTAAATGGTCTCTCAGTCTGGTTCAGTAGGAATCACAATCATGGGAAAGACTGCTGACCTGACAGTTGTGCAGAAAACCATCATTGACACCCTCCATAAAGAGGGAAAACCTTAAAAGGTAATTGCAAAATAAGTTGGATGTTCCCAAAGTGCTGTATCAAAGCACATTAATAGAAAGTTATGTGGAAGGGAAAAGTGTGGAAGAAAAAGGTGCACAAGCAGCAGGGATGACCACAGCCTGGAGAGGATTGTCAGGAAAAGACCATTCAAAAGTGTTGGGGACTTTCACAAGGAGTGGGCTGAGGCTGGAGTCAGTGCATCAAGAGCCACCACACACAGACGGATCCTGGACATGGGCTTCAAATGTCATATTGCTCTTGTCAAGCCGCTCCTGAACAACAAACAATGTCAGAAGCGACTTACCTGGGCTAAAGAAAAACAGACCTGGTCTGTTGCTCAGTGGTCCAAAGTCCTCTTTTCTGATGTGAGCAACTTTTGCATCTCATTTGGAAACCAAGGACCAGAGTCTGGAGGAAGAATGGAGAGGCACACACTACAAGATGTTTGAAGTCCAGTGTGAAGTTTCCACAGTCTGTGTTGATTTGGGAAGCCATGTCATCTGCTGGTGTTGATCCACTGTGCTTCATTAAGTCCAGGGCCAACACAGACATCTACCAGATTTTGGAGCACTTCATGCTTCCTTCTGCAGATAAGCTTTATGGGGATGCTGACTTCATTTTCCAGCAGGACTTGGCACCTGCCCACACTGCCAAAAGCACCAAAACCTGGTTCAATATCCATAGGATTACTGTGCTTGATTGGCCAGCAAACTCGCCTGACCTGTACCCCATTGAGAATCTTTGAGGCATTGCCAAGAGAAAGATGAGAGACATGAGACCAAACAATGTAGAAGAGATGAAGGCTGCTATTGAAGCATCCTGGTCTTCCATAACACCTCAGCAGTGCCACAGGCTGATAGCTTCCATGCCACGCCGCATTGAGGCAGTAATTGCTGCAAAAGGGGCCCAAACCAAGTACTGAGTACATATGCATGCTTATAGTTTTCAGAGGTCCAATATTGTTCTCTGTACAATCTTTGTTTAATTGATTGCATGTAATATTCTAATTTTCTGCGATTGTGGATTTGGGGTTTACATGAACTGTAAGCCATAATCATCTCATTTATGACAAATCATGGCTTGAACTATCTTGCTTTGCATATAATGAGTCTATCTCATATATTAGTTTCACCTTTTAAGTTGCATTACCGAAATAAATGAATTTTTGCACAACATTCTAATTTTTCGAGTTTCACCTGTATCTGAAGTGTTCAGCTATTTCGGTGAGTGACTGACAATACGTAGGAATATAGACATGATCCTTAATGAAGAAATTTACAAACGGTGTGTCAACATAGGGAACGATGTCCAGCTAAAGTTACATGCTGTAATCCAATTTAATGTAGAACAAGATATTTTCTGCCATTTGGGTTATTTTGAATGTATGGTCCTAAGTTTAGAAAGTGTAATTGTCTGACAATTCAGGACCTTCATTCAAACCTCTATTAAAACCTGGAATTTTGTGCGTGGCAGAAAATTACCAAGATGTAGTGTCAGAATGGGACTTGGGATCCTTGCTCACCCATAAAGTTGAGGGAATGACTGTGAACCAGTTACTTTGACAGCCAGTTCTACTTCCTATAGGTCTGAAGTGAGAACAGGATAGGAGCCACATAGCCTCTCTAAATCCTGTACATAAGAAACAGACAAAAAAGTCAGCAGTTTTCAAAATGCCACAGAGAATTAGATCTTCGTTGGCTCAAGACAGCAATTTGAAACTGTTAAGTTCTGCGCATGGGCGCAAGGAACAGAGACGAGACGGTGAAAAGTGAACTTCAAACTCTTTATTAAACATTCTGAACAGAACAAAACCCTAGGGCAACAGCATCCCTTTTATAGGCAAGCTGCTGCTCTAATAACCAATAAGAAACATGGAGTGTTAACCCCCTTAACCAATGAGAGTGGCTCATTAACAGCCAATCAGATCCTCCTGAATGGACCAATCCGATATCACTATTATCGGCCAATCAGAAGTGCAGAGTTAGACCCCTGCTATTTTCTAAAGGTTTTGACAAACTTTATTTAAGTGTTTTATTAGTTCATAACACCCTTCCCCCGGGTTCCATTTGGGGGATGTGGTGACGTAATCTCTGAGGTAGGAAGGTTGCTTCGACTGTCTATTGGATTTACGCTGTCCCACCGGTTCTTGTCTGTAAGCCTGTTTTGGTAGGGCATTTTTGGGCAAGTCGGGTGCCGGTGGTTCCTCGTTGGAAGACTTGGTGCCGCTAATGTTCTCGTCGTTGTCCTCTGGCCCTTGCGGGCTTGCCTCTGTTGGGTTGTTCCTCTGTGGCGAGGCCACACCCATCCCTGATCCTTCTTCACTTGTTATGCCCGATGGCTGACTTCTTTAGTTCCTGCTTTCTGCCATCTTGAATTCGGTTTCTTCGATATCCCCTCCCCCCTCAGTTTGGGAGTTACCGGAGTCACGGAAACTAGGTTGTAGCCTTGAGCGAAGCTGATCGATATGGCATTTCCATATTTTTCCGTCGCAGGTTTTCACCCGGTACGACCTGGGTCCAGTGGCTTAAATAACAGTGGCCTCGATCCACAACGGTTCGCCAGAAAGGTTATAGTCGCCTATCTTGAACTCGCGGCATTTTCTGCTAGATCCACAGGGTTTCTCTGGCTCGTAAGACGGGTGAAACCGGTCAAGGTGGGAACGGAGTTTGCGTCCCATCAATAGTTCCACTGGAGTCTTGTTGGTGACGCTGTGCGGACTGATGTGTTGGAGAAGGAATATTCTATTTATCTTATCTTCAATGTTCCCATAGTCCATTTTGTAGAGGTTTTTTTTAATAAACTGTACCATGTGCTCGGCTCTTCCGTTAGCCGCAGGGTGCGCTGGCGAAGTTAGCGCATGGCGAATACCACGGTCCACTAAGTATTGTTCAAAAGGAAGCGCTGTAAACTGGGGTCCGTTGTTGAATACCAGAACGTCTGGCAGGCCATGCATCGCGAATAATTTGTTCAACTTCCGGATGACGGACTCGGTTGTGGTACTTTTCATTTCATGGATCTCGAGTCAGTTTGAGTAGGCCTCCACTGTTAATAGGAACGTATGTCCCTTAGTAGGTCCTGCAAAGTCAATATGAATGCGGGACCACAGTCCCCGAGGCATTTCCCATTCTGTCGGAGTTGCTTTTGGTGGGGCATTGCTAACTTCCTGGCACTTATAACAAGTCTTTACCCAGGCTTCGATTTGTTTGTAGATGCCCGGCCACCATGCGTAGCTTCGTGCGAGCGCTTTCATACGCACGATGCCGGGGTGGCCCTCATGCAGTGTCTTTAATACCGCTCATTGTAACCGCTCTGGGATGATGACTCTATCCCCTCACGGGATGCAGCCCTTTTGCAAAAAAAGTTCCGTTTGCCGATTCTTGAAGGGAATGAAGTCGTCAGGGGTTTGATCTACTGGTTATCCTCGTTCGACCCAGCTAAGAACCTGCTTTAANAAGGGTTGGAGCTGGGTCATCAACGGTTTCCAGAAGTGGTGCACGGCTCAATGCGTCAGCGTGGGGAATGGCTTTTCCCGGGCGGTGCTGCAGCTTATAATTGTACACAGCCAAAAACTCCGACCAGTGAGTCATTCTAGGTGAAAATATATAAGGGGTTGGCTTGTCTCCCGCTATAATCCCCAGCAAAGGTTTGTGGTCGGTAACAATAGTAAAAACTCATCCAT
>BHEV01064605.1:0-13354 GCA_004319985.1 Emydocephalus ijimae | reverse complement strand
AGACTTCATCGAAACGTTGCCTAGATACTTCCAACCTTACGCGGGAGAAAACCCGAATAACCAAAGATCCACATATATACACGCTTTGCGTGCATACACAACAACGGAGAGAACTGGTTTGGTCTCCACTGCTCATTGCTCCTACCAGCTCTCCAGAACCGGGCAGAACCGGTCGAATACCACCACTGAAGTAGTCCTTGACTTATGACCCCAATTGAGCCCAATACTTTCATTGCTAACAGTGGTTAAGTGAATTTTGCTCCATTTTACAATCTTCCTTAGCCCAGACCTCAAGTGAATTGCTGTGTTTGTTAAGTTAGTAATGCAGTTGCTAAGTGAATCTGGCTTCCCCATTGACTTTGCTTGTCAGAAAGTTGCCAAGCATCTGAATTTTGATCAAACGACTACGGGGATGCCACAATAGGCGTAAGTATGAAAAATGGTCATAGTTCACTTTTTTTTCAGTGCTGTTGTAACTTTGATTGGTCGCTAAACAAATGCTGTAAGCTAAGGACTATCTGCAGAGGAGGGCCAGGTCTGTAGAGTGCTAAAAATAAGGGTTAATCCTTTTCTCCTCGTTGTCTCAAAAAATGATTTACTACTTGCCTTAGGAGGAAGAATATTTCTCCTATAGTGAGGTGATTTCTGACAAGGTAGCATTGGGCAAAGAAAATGTTGATTCACATGCTGAATTTCTAGTCCTGCTCAGCCATTTTTTTCCCCCTCCCTGCAAAGTGGAAAAGCAAAATTAAATGCGACCATGCATTTAACAGTTTGCTTTAGCCATAAGTGTTACTTTGCTGTATTTTGGTAGACCAAGAGGAAGCACTTCAATAGCCAGCAGCAAACTCTGCCCAAACAGAAATACTGGGTTATCATCAGGAGGTGCCCTCAGAGTTAATAGGGTCAATGATTGCATGGAAAATTTGATAATACCAGCACAGCTTCTTGCAAACTGCTTAGTGCATTTGGATTTTGTGTGCGTATCTGTGTGTGTGTGTGTGTGTGTGTGTTAAGAAAATTGGCCTCATTGATTATTCGTTAGCTGAATGAGAGGGTTTTTTGCACAAAATTTATTAACTGGTCAGCTTCTTTCAGGAACTTACCAATTAATCAAATATTTATTTTGTATATCAAGCTCTTTTCTCATATCTGACAGACAGATTTTATATGAAATGTAAAATTTTGTCTCCTGAGAAGAAATAAAACAACCAGTGACTTCTTTTTTCTTCTTCATGCATATGCTAGACTCAGTCCACAAAATTCTCAGGTACCACTGGACCTGTAGCCCACCAAACCTGGGGTGGCTCCTTGACAATCAGTGTAAGAGATACTGAAGTACAGAGATATAAACTCTTAATTTTCATTTATACTCCCCAAATACCCCTCGGTTTCTATTCCTTGATGTCTTCATGAAAAATAATTCAGAATGACCTGTTGTTTTTGTTGTGAAGGAATAAATGTGTTATTGGTCCGTTCAGGTGAATCTGATTGGCTATTAACGAGCCTCTCCCATTGGTTAACGGAGCTAGCGCTCCCTGTGTTTTCATTGGTTAAATAAGTAAGAGCTTGCCTATATAAGAGGGGCCGTTTCAGCCATTGAGCTGAGCTGTTACACCATGTTAATAAAGAGTTTTGAAGTTCACCGTTTCACCGGCTCGTCTCCGTTCTTAGCGCCCATGCTCAGAACTTAACAGTTTTATATTACTGAGCCATGCTGGTTCACTATTACAGATGCTCTTGAAGTTACCATTTTTCCATCAATCATATTCCTGGATAGGAGAAACA
Source organism: Emydocephalus ijimae (assembly GCA_004319985.1). NCBI lineage: Eukaryota > Metazoa > Chordata > Lepidosauria > Squamata > Elapidae > Emydocephalus > Emydocephalus ijimae. The sequence continues at coordinate 11,566 of BHEV01064605.1, read as the reverse complement.
AAATAAAAAAATATATTTTATAGTTCAACACTACATGGAGTTCTAAGTGAGTTTTCTTTGTGACAGTGACCTTAAATAAAGGACTTGGAAATTTTATTGTGAAGAAAATGGCATTAGTGCCCTATTGAATGGTAGTACTTCATCAAACATAAGCAATCTTGGAAAGCTAAGAAGAATCAATCCTGATTTACAGTAATGTTCTTTCATGCAATCACAATGATACAAGGGACTATGCAACAACTACAGCCATAGACTCAAGCACATGGGGCACACTGGAACACACTAAATCAGAGGTCTCCAACTCCTGAGACATGGCCTACTATGGGCCATTCGGAACCAGGCTATGGAAGTGGGGGTTAGCATGTGCGTGAAGCTCCCCTTGGGCAAGCAGCGGGCAAGTGCGGATGCATGTGAACCTTCATTCGTGTCAGCAGTGGGTGTGATCTGCCCACCACTTGCACAAATGGACCCGCCTGGGCGTGCACTTGCCCTCCGCTTACGCAGAACCATCCCCTCTGCCCCCCATCATCGGTTCCGCAAAGCCAGAAAAGTTGGGGACTGCTCTACTAAAAAGATAAGAGGGTAGCAGCCTCCACAAAGGTAGTCCTCAACTTACAACTATTACAACTAATTTAGAGACCATTCAAAGTTACAACAATACTTTAAAAAGTGACTTACAATCAGTATTTCTCACTTATAACTGTCATAGCATCCCACAGTCACATGGTCAGAATTCAGGCGCTTGATAACTGGCATGTATTTACAATGGTTGCAACATCCCGGGATTATGTGATCAGCATTGGCAGCCCTCCCAGCCAATTTCCAACAAGCAAAGTTCATGGGTGGGGGGAGAGTCAGGTTTGCTTAATGATCACAGGATTCACTTAACAGTTGCAGTGATTCATTTAGCAACCATGGCAAAAAGGTCATAAAGTTGGGTATGACTCACTTAGCACCCACCTTGCTTAAAAAGAGATATTCTAGACCCAATTGTGGTTGAAAGTTGAGGACTACTGGTACTTTCAATTGCATCATTGACAATAATGTAGTTGCCAGCATTTTCTCTGTGTGTGAATTCACTGGATTGCTGTCCACTCTCTCCCCGCTCCCCCCGATATACAACAGGTAGCTTTATGAATGTCTTTTTGTGAAGTGATCAAATGTGTCATGGATGTTCAGTATTAGCATTCTACACTGAGAAAATGCCTATAAAAAATTCTTTATGAACCTCCATAGTCCCTTTTGCTGCTTACTGTCAGTGGAAAAGTCACTGTGGGATTTTGGAGGAAAAAAATTCTTCTGCAGAGGAAAAAACTTTAAATAGAAACTAGGCTCAGGGGCTAAGATGCTGAGCTTGTCGATCAAAAAAGTCGGCAGTTCATCGGTTTGAATCCCTAGCACCGTGTAACAGAGTGAGCTCCCGTTACTTCTCCCAGCTTCTGCCAACCTAGCAGTTCGAAAGCATGTAAAAAAATGCAAGTAGAAAAATAGGGACCACTTTGGTGGGAAGGTAACAGCATTTCGTGCGCCTTTGGCGTTTAGTTATGCCGGCCATATGACCATGGAGACGTCTTTGGATAATGCTGGCTCTTCGGCTTTATAATGGAGATGAGCACTGCGCCCTAGAGCCAGAAACGATTACCACATATATATGAGGGGAACCGTTATCTTTACCTTTAGGGTACTTTATCATTTGAAGTAAGTGATATAATCCACATTATCACTCACACATTCTTTGCTCAGAGATGGGAGTTCAAGTTTCAAATGACCAAATTGCCTTGCTGTCTTCTCCCGAGTCACAAAATCCCCTCCTTTTTATGTCCATTCTCAACCCGATAGGTTTCCTAGGGCTTTTTGCTGAATATTTGGGACTTCAACCCAGTAATGCCGACAGTGTTCACTCTTTCTTCTCTGTGTGAACTTCTTAAGAAGTAAAGCATGTTTCTCTTAGATTCTCAACACACAGATTCTCAAACTATGCAGGCTCTTTTTGTTCTGTTTCCGCTCTCTTCGCTGACTTGGCCTGAAGCGGCATGCGAGATTCATCAGCCCAGACCTGACCACCCTGGGTTTACTATCCTGGAAGACCAGGTGATTGTGAGCATGCAAATATTTTAAACTCTGCCTGCAGGAAGAATAGTTTCTAAACATAGGAAGATTATTATTTTTTTTTGCTATTCCACAGTCAACAGCAGGGAAGAACAATTTCTTACCCAGATGTACCAAGCAACTGTTTGTGGTCCACGACTTCTAATTTTTGTGTTTAGATTGTTCATGTCTAAATCTTATATAAAAATGAATAGGGCTATCAACCATCTGCATCTGCCAAGCACCAGATCCTAGGAAGTGTTAAGCAAATGTGTCCAAACATCTTGGGTATAAATATGGTTATTTTTGTCTCAGTGCACTGAATGAAAATTGCCTTCTTTGTATCATGCTCAACAAAATTAAAATGTCCTCTTAACAGCATTAGAAAGACGTTGCTAATAAGCCACTTTCATGGAACAGTATGGGAGCACTGCCTTATTATAAGCTAATCATTAAAGAAAGTAATTAGGTTGGCAAAAATCATTCCTTGTAGATGTTGCCAGGGCATGACAGAGGTGATTGGGTCATGGGCTGCCATTTGAAAATGATGATGCAGAATTAGGAAGCTTAATCTCAGTTCCTGTGGTGGATAGGCAAATAAACCAATCAATTTAGTGGCCAGCAGGCAAGGAAAGGACAACCTGCCTGATTTTCATAGTTGTGAGTTGTTTGTCGTAAAGTGATAAACTCTTAACAGGATTATATTCCTTGGTAGTACTGAGTACGATGTAATCAATAGTGGGATTCAAAAATTTTTACTACCAGTTCTGTGGGTGTGGCTTGGTGGGCATGGCAAGAGAAGGATATTGCAAAATCCCCATTCCCTTCCCGCTCCTGGGGAAAGGTTACTGAAAAATCCCATTCCTTCCCCACTCCACTAACCTGCTTTCCAGCTCCGTTCTCCTGTGCAGGGCAACAAAAGAAGACCCAGCCAATCAGCTGCGACTTGGGAGGCAGAGAATAGATGGGGGCGGGGCCAGTCAGAGATGGTATTTGCTGGTTCAGAACCTGCTGAATGCCACCTCTGGATGTAATACTTCCGAGCCTGCTTCTTGTCCTTTTGGCATCCAGTAGTCTGTGAGGATGCAGAGGAGATCTTTGTTCAGGCCTCACAGTTGAAACAAAGAAACGGAAGCTTAAAATTTAATTTGAGACACAGAAGCTTAAAATTAAATTATCCAACTTGGAGCCTCTTCATAGCTGGTATTGTTTTTCATGCTGAACAACCAAATTCTATAATAGTTTTGTCCTTGTGTTAAATTACTAAGAAAATTGTCAACATTATAAGTTGCTTCAGTTATAAATTGGTAAAAGGATTACATCTTGCAAATTGTCTTCAAGTTATAAATAATTTCCATTCTCTACTACTATAAGAGGAAGAAAAGGAATGAAGGTCCTTCGTAGATTAGACGCTGCTGCCATTGAACAGCTGGCAAATCTAGAGTTAGAGCTTTTCAAACTGTACAAGCCACATTTATTTAAATTAGTATTTATCAGTCCAGGTGTGGTTTTGTTATTAGGGTACAATATTAGGGTTATTAGGTGTTATGTTTTCAGTGCACAAGAAATAGATCAGCTGAAGGGAATAGTGTTGATATAATTTTATTGAAATAGCAGGAAAATGGAGGCCCTGGGACATTTAATGAGCAACAGGCAGACTGCAATAGAGATAGGTAGAGAAAAAGCTAATGGACAGAGCCACCATTTTTGGAAGCCTGTGGAAGCTGCTAATGCCATGCTAGAATGAAGTAGATAAACATGGAGCATAGTGGTTCGATCAGACTAGAACAGTGATGGCAAACCTATGACATGCATGTCAAAAATCACACGCATAATGTTTAGGGTGACACATCAGCATTCACTAATACCAAACAACTATTTGTGAAAGCAATGCCCCATTTTTGTGCAATTTTGGGAGATTGCAGAGGCCACGCAAGAATGGCATCTGCTTTTGTGTGACCTTCATAGCCTCTGAAAAATCACATGAGAATGTGATATTCATTCTAACAATTTCCAGAGGTTGAAGAAGAGCTTTCTCCAAAGCCACTGGAAGGATAAAGGTTTCATGCGATCCAGAGCAGCCTCGGGTAGGCTGCAGGTTCCTATCAATAGACAAAGGAGACTGCCTGAAGATAAGCAGTATGTAGCAAATGCTGGAGAGCACTGTCGGCCATTGGAGCAACTGTACTGTTTTCCAAAGCTTGTTGTGAATGGCACATGGTGGCCCTTTTGGGTAGCAGTGGTGGCACCAGGACTGAAGTCAAGCAGGTTAGGTGCTGCTGTTCAAGTTGGCCTAAATGTGGGGAGATAGATAATTGTTTCTCTTTTGTTCAGGTTGTGTGGTATGGGACATACCAGCAGAGTTAAGTTAGGTATTTTCCTAATTTTTAACACACCGAGCATAAAAACCTTCCTGTCATTGGACTAGAACTATGTCAGGAGTGAGAAAACAGAATGGAGCTTGTTCCTGGGTGAGAATCTAAAGACCAAGAAGAATGTATGTAGTAGTGGGTTTTTGCGTTGCTGATTGTCTATCTGCCGCTTGGTTAACAGAGAATGCAATAGTATTTGGATGATTTTTGTGCTATGGGACTTTCCATGCCTTAGAATTAGGTAGTGCTCTGCTGGTGTGGGAATTGGCAGCTTTTCCCAGGTCATTTCAGACCTTACTCACAAATGTAGATATACCCTGGATCTGGCCTTCACCTCAAAGCAGATAATACCTGATTTGAAATTGTACATGTTTTGCATTTTTAAAATGATGCACTGTTGTGAAGCAGTGTACACCTGGCTCTGGAAATAGGAAATGGGGAAGGAATGAGACAATCAATTAGGGGTGATTACAGGTAGCCCTCAACCTATGACAATTGAGACCAAAATTTGTGTTGCTAAGTTGTTAAGTGAATTTGCCCCATTTCACAACTTTTCTTGCCACAGCTGTTAAGTGAATCACTGTAATTGTAAAATTAGTAGTACAGTTGTTAAGTGGATCTGGGTTTCCTATGGACTTTGCTTAGGTGGCAAAAGGTGACCCCGGGACACTGAAATCATCATAAATAGGAATCAATCGCCGAGCGTCCAAATTTTGATCATATGACCATGGGCATGCTGCAGCAGCAGTAAGTGTGGAAAAAAAAAAGTCATAAATCACTTCTTTTCAGTGCCATTGTATCTTTGAAGAGTCACTAAATGAACTATTGTAAGTCAAGTACTTCCTGTACTCAATCCTGAACTTCGTGTATTCAGTCATGAGAAACAGGACATGAGAAAGACACTCAAATAATCCTGCCTTGATTTTGTTGGTATAAGACAGGACACAGAAAAACTCTGGCAGTCTTTCAGAAAACTGTTATTCTGCACGACAATAAAAAAAAAAAGCATTCCTAGAATCCATGCCATATATTCATTCTAGAGATCCCTGCCCTCCCAAGAGGCCTTCTAAATTTAAAAATAAACATTCAATGGATGATCAAATGATCTATTTTTTTTATTCCAGCCAAATTTGCTTGTGCTCATAATTCAATTTGTTTTATTTATTTATTTTTGTTTGCGAAAAAGGATTTTTAAAATGTATGAAATACGCACTTTCTTGAAAGACCTTTTCATACATTTTTACATCTAAAATTCACATTTTAGCTTATATTTTTTAAAAAAATAAATATATTTTTGTATGTTTCGGTACATGTTTAAAATTGAAAATGATGCTATAAATGCAGAATACAACAACAACAAATAAGTTTACCTCAGGATCTTCCGAGAGTTGTGAATCAGTTGATTCCATGGTGATTATCTTTAATTTGCATCTATTCCTGCAAGTGGATGGATTACAAGGCATACTAGCAATCTGCTCAAACTGCATGAGATGTCTGTCTTTAGCTATTATCAACATTTACATCGTAGAATTTATCCATGCATCTTCCTTCCTCAGGTTTAAGATATCTACATTATTTCAAATTTCAAGACAGCCACCTTATCTAAGCTAACGAGTCCCTTGTAGCAAGAGTTTCTGGGTTTGACCCCTGTCTAGTGCAGCTGGTTTTGAATGAGAGGGAAAAATAAAAGGAGCTGAATGGAAACTACCTTTTTTTCATTGCTTGTATAAAGGAAGCTATTACATGTTTATGGCATTGCTTTAAACTATTAACTTATTGCTGCTGATTGAAATTCTTAGTGCTAATGAAATGGCATGAGAAAATGAGATCTAAAATGTCAACTATTTTTTTTTTAAAATATCCCTAATTAGCATTTTAAAAACAGTATTTATATTAAATTATCTATCAGAAAATTCCTACCTGCTGGGTCAGGAAAGATCTGTAGGCAAATCAACCCCTGAATCCCAAGTTCTATCAAGTTAACTTCATTTCTAATAGAAATTCTATGTCCTCCCCTCTCCAGTTTCAGTTGGAAGAAATTAATTGGTTTGCTCCTCAACACTGGCATAAATGTGCTATTGGTGCTATTAGAACATCCCTAGTGGGATGAAAAGATAGCATTTTCCTTATTGTTTCATTGTTTTTTAATTGCAGTTGATGTCATGGAAGTAGAGAGGGATATTTCTATGAGTTTCATTTCATGCTGCCTTTGCCACATGACTCTATAAGTGGGACAGGAATAGCTCAAAGTGTAGATAGAAAAAAATCAGAGGTCATGAAGGGATCTTGGAAGTCTCCTAGTCCAATATCTTGTCCAAGGCAGGTTTGTTCCTTTTTTGTAAATGACCATGAAGAGCAAATGACATTGTCAGACGCAAAGAATCAGACCAATTCCATGAATAGGACAGAGTGGTTTCTTTATTGTTGAGCACCTATTTTACAAATATCTTACCAGACTGACTTCATTCCCTTGGGAACCGGAAGATAAGTGCTTTACTAGATTGGTCAATGTTGTCCCACAGAGTGTTTCCATGCTTGGTGGTACTGAATATAACATGAAAATGTCTTACAATTTTTTTCTGGTCCCTCTTTGGAAGCTCCTCTTTGGGAGTCATAGAGTGATCCATTAATACTGCGACTGACTGGCTGACTAACTGACTGACTGACTGAATGACTGACTGACTAACTAAATCTGGATTGTAGTACCAATGCTATTTTCTGATGTGGACTTTCCATTCAAAGCACTAGCTGTAGCGTTTTTTAAAAACAAATCCACATACATTGCATTCAAAATAAATGTTAAATATTTTGGATATTTTTAGGCTATCATATTTAAAAATATTATTTTAAACAAGTCAAGCTTCAAACAGGCTCCATTTCTATGATCTCTGGCACATTCCTTTAACTACATGGCAAGTTTGTGACAACAAACCAATGCCACGGTATAACTTAATGTATCGGTTCTCAATTGCTCGGTAATCGGTACAAAGTGCCTTTGAAGCAGTTTTATCTGCATTTTTGCCTAGCGAACAGTCTCAGTATTTTGCAGTGATGATTGTTTTGCTAATATTATTCAAGTTTTGAAACTATTTTCAGTTCTAATATTTTCAGCTTAAATCCCCACAGCGCTGTGCTCAGCAATTCCATCTATAATCTGTTCAGTTTCTTTTCTGAAGAGCAGTTTTAGGAATTGAGACATCAGTATAAAGATTCGTGCATAAGGATATTTTTACAGATAAAATTAGAATATCTTTTAGAAGGAGTGTTTCATTGTAGTGAAGAGTGGATTGACAGCGACGGAGAACTTTTGAAAAACTAAATACACATGCTAACCAAGATAAAATTTACACTTAAGTTACAGAGATTAGATATCCAAAAATCCAAGAACTGGTAAAACAAATTGGTGATATGTTTTTCAAGAATAAATAAAGAAATCATTTTTGGACACTTGAGAGGCAATTTGTAGTAGAATTTACAAACTTTGATTTTTCACTTATTAACCTTCCTACTCACCGCCACTTCCAAAGATGGATAATTGGAAAAAAAATCCATTAGAAATCAAGCTATTCATTAAAGAATAATATATCTTCCAAAAAAATTATAAATGAATTATATCTATCTATGAACATCTTTATTGTTGTCATTAACCAGCATGAGGAAATCAATATGCAAAAATCCAAAACATCAGGCTAGTTAGGAGAAATAAAGAATTTTGGCTAAAAGCAATATTAAAAATAGAGAATTCTAGATGCTTGCTCAGGCTAGACAGGTACAATCAAAGAGAAAAGACATTAAAATTAGCAAGCTAGGCAGTATAAAATTTAAAATGGTAGCATAACATACAAAGAGCCTTTAGAACTATACATCCACATTGGAAATCCATATGGTTTCTGTTCTGTACATTCATTTGCATTCTTGAAACCCCGCGTTTTGATTGGCCAAAGCGCAGGGTGATCTGATTGGTCTAGCGAGCCGCGCTGATTGGACCGCTGAGAATCTCCCGCGATTGGTGGAAACAAATCGCGGGAGATTCAAAGCGGTGCCATTGGCCGCAGCCGCCGCGTCTTGAGAATAAAAAGCCGCTGTTTTTTCCTCGGAACCAGATCGGTTCTGGGGACCAAATAAAGAGCTGAAACCCTAGTCACTGACTCCTGGTGTCCTTGCCGCGATGGACATGACACTGGTGATGAAGGTGGGATCCCGAGGCTGAACTCTATCAAGCAGGTGTCCGACGGAAGCAAGACCGACGAGATGGCCAGCATCGCTCCGCCCGCTCCCTTTAATCTCGCTAGCAAGGACTGGGAATCATACACGGACAGATTCCTCATGTTCCTCGAATGCAGCAACATGAAGAACGCCACCGGGCCAAAGAAACGAGCCATCTTCCTGACACACTGCGGGCCCGCAGTGTTCAAGATGGCGAAAGCCCTAGCGAAACCCGCTGACGTCAAAGAGATGGACTGGGATGACCTCGAACCATTGCTCCGCAACCACTATGCCCCCGCCGTGCCCACCCTCATCAGGCAGCACGATTTCTACCGGCGGGACCAGAGACCTGGCGAAAGCATCAGCAATTTTGTGGCGGAGTTGCGGAACCTAGGGGGCATGTGCGGTTTCTCCGACATGGACGAGGCCCTACGGGACCGCGTCGTGCTCGGACTTCAGGACCCAGTTCTACAGAGTCGGCTGATGGCCAAAGGCGACATCGCCCTCACCGACGCCATCGCTGAAGCCACCGCAGCCGAGGCAACCCGGAAATCGGTGAACCGCATGCGGAGACCAGATGCCGGGGACCGCACCATGACCACTGACCCAGGACAGGCGACTGAGGCCCAACCGGAAGCAAGTCACCGCGAGACCACCACCCACCATGGTGAATTCCACTCTGCCTCCGACACCTCAGACAACGAGGAGGAAATCCACCGGCTCCAGGCGGGACGCAACCAGCGAAGTCGGCGGGGTCATAAGTCGGGGACCGCATGTGCCAGGTGCGGAGGCGACCACCCTAGATCTGAGTGCCGTTTCTTCAATGCAGTCTGCTGGCACTGCGACAAAAAGGGTCACATCGCCCGCGTCTGCCGATTGAGGAAGGCCTACAGCCCCAGACGGCGGGACCACAGCGAGCGGAGACGGGACAGCACACCCCCCAGAACCAGAGATCGCCCAGCCGACAGCCGATGGGACCAGAGCGGACGGAACCGACGAGGTGGCGAAAACCGGCAGAAGGAGGAAACCCACCAGACGGTCATCATCGGCCACACATCAACCACCGACGCCCGAAAAGTCTACGTGGAGGTAGGCATCGAAGGCGAGCCATGCAAAATGGAGGTGGACTCCGGGTCCTACCTCTCCATGGTCGCCTGACAAGAGATCAAACACTTGGTGCCTACCATACACACGAATGGACTGGAGAACCAGAGACTAATCATCAAAGACTACCAGGGAAACTGCATCCCGGTAGTCGGAACCGGACAATTCAAAGTGACATTCAAGAGCCTCACGGCAAAGCTTCCCTTGACGATTGTGGACCGAGACCGACCCAGCCTCTTGGGGCTGCAATGGTTCGCACCGCTCGGCATCGAAGTCACTGGCATCAACCACATCACCGAGACCGATTGGGAGCAGCAACTGGCATGGGACTTCCAGGAAGTGTTTGATGGCACCCTAGGCAAGTACCGAGGGCCCCCCATCTCCTTCAGCCTAGACCCTAGCATTCCCCCGAGACACCTAAAACCAAGGCAGGTACCTTTTGCACTCAGGCCAAAAATTGACGAGCAAATTGACAAGCTCGTCAAGCAAGGGGTCCTACAACCAATTGACCACGTCCGGTGGGAGACACCAATAGTCACCCCAGTCAAGCCTGATGGGTCGGTGAGAATCTGCGGGGACTATAAGGCCTTATAACAAAGCGCCTACCCCGTCCCAGTAGTGCAGCACCTTCTACACTCACTGGGGGGAGGCAAGGTTTTTGCGAAACTCGACCTGGCCCAAGCATACCAACAGCTGCCGGTCAACGCAGAAACCGCGGAGGCGCAAACCATAGTCACCCACCGGGGAGCTTTCCGATGTAACCGACTCCAGTTTGGAGTCAGCGTGGCGCCTGGAATTTTCCAGAGCCTCATGGAGAGACTCTTGCAAGGCATCAAGGGGGTGGTGCCCTACTTTGACGACGTGCTGGTGTCAGCAACCAACCAGCTAGAACTAGAGGGTCGGCTAAGGGAGGTGCTAACCAAATTCAAGGAAATCGGGCTAAAAGTGAAGAGGGAAAAGTGCCAACTTTACACAGAGCGGGTCGAGTTCCTGGGGTACCTCCTAGACTGGCACGGCATCTACCCAACCGCAAACAAAATCAGAGCCATTAAGGAGGCCCCCACACCCAGGACTAAAACGGAACTGCAGGCGTTTCTGGGACTGCTTAATTTTTACAATGTTTTCCTGCCCTAAAAGGTGACCGCGGCGGAGCCTTTGCATAGACGCTTGGACAAGGCGGCCACCTGGACTTGGGGGAAACGTGAGGAAGCTGCCTTCAGAAAAACCAAGGACCTGCTCACCTCGGATGCCGTCCTCATCCAATACAATGAGACCCTACCACTCGCCGTCACATGCCATGCCTCACCCTTCGGCGTCGGCGCCGTCCTCAGCCACACACTCCCGGATGGAAAAGAAGCACCCATCGCTTTCTTCTCCAGGACACTCACCAAACCAGAGAGGAATTATAGCCAACTGGACAAGGAGGCCCTAGCCATCATCACAGCAGTGAAGAGGTTCCACGAGTACCTCTACGGCCGCACGTTCAAAATCGTCACAGACCACAAGCCGTTGCTGGGCATCCTGGCAGGGAACCGGGCCACCCTGAACATCTTATCTCCCAAAATGACAAGGTGGTCCAGATTCCTTGCCGCCTACAGCTACCGGCTCACACACTGACTATCACACATGCAGACGCATTGAGCCGCTCGCCATTACCTGACCTAGACACCAACCCAGTACCCACAATGAGAACCCTCAGCATAGAGACTCTGCCTGATCTACCCATAACCGCATCAGACATTGCCCAAGAAACTAATAAAGACAAACGTCTGGCGCGGGTGTTACATTGGGTAGAG
>BHEV01064604.1:306-10687 GCA_004319985.1 Emydocephalus ijimae | reverse complement strand
CTATTTAGTTGCAAAGTTTCAGTTAAAATGTATCTTTTAGAAGTCTTATTGAAGTTTTACTTTAGATTCTTTTAAAGTCCAAGCAGTCTCCTCCCTCTTCCAGATCCTGCCCTTATTCTTTTTCTCTCCCTTCCTACTTATCGAAGAAAAAGTTTTTAATGTCCAGAAATCTTTATTGTCCCTTTGGCATTTTGTTTTATTTTCAGCTTAATTGCCTATTGCCAAAGCGGATTTTTCCGATTTCTTATTTAAGTCTCTTAGTTGTCAATATAGGGAAGGAGAGAGAGAGAAAAAAGCCAAACCTTTCCCTTTTCACTTTCTTTCGCTGCTTCCGACTCTTCTTTGGGAGCAATGTTATTTTTGTAAAATTTAAATTCCAGGGTACCTTAGTTGTTGCTTTTTCAACTTAACCCAGTCAGCCAAAACTTTCACTTCTTATCTTCCTCCTGCACATTCTTTTCCGGTTGAGTTCTTCTTTGAGGTGGCCATTTCTGACCACCACTCCTGCTGCCTTCGGGAAAGGGAGTAATGGCCAGCTGAGGAGGAGAGATGCAACTCTCCTCGACCCTACTGGCAGTCTCCCCCCTCTTCACCACCTCTATGGGATGGCTTAGCCCCGAAACCAGTTGGCTTGGATCACAGATTGCTGTCTGTCGCTGAAGCCCTTCAAACCAGAAGTCCAAGTATTTGAATTTTGATCACATGATCATGGGGCTGCTTCAAAGCTCGTAAATGTGAAAAATGGTCATAAGTCTGTTTTTTCAATGTCATTATAACTTTGGCCACTAAATGAACTGTCATAAGTTGAGGGCTACCTATATATGAATCCATAAATATATTAAACTAAGTGGATATTAATATCTATCAGCTATGGAATTCATCGCTGCCACATAGTTGGAGAAAGTGGAAGGGGGTGATGTTTATTGAGTAGCTCTTAGTAGACAAAATATACTGTATTATTTTGATAGTTCAAGGTTACAGAGTGTGGCGCAGAAAGAATTACTTTGGGATTGGTTCATGTGATGTCATGAGGGAAAAAGGGGATGGTTTGTAGGTTGGGACTTTGTGGGGAAGCCGGGAAGATTTAGTTGTGGATTTCCACAGTACGTGCCAGGTGCTATTCTAATAAAAGTACTTTAAGATGATGTGTGACTTGGAGTTACTGACAGGAATGGATTTTCCCTGAAACATTGACAATATCTTTGTCTTAATGCCTGCTCAATATTGAACCATTTTCTAAGCATTCTGCCTATTTCCAACCATGCTTTACTTCTATTATATACAGCTTTTTTTTACATTCAGCAACTTATCTTCAAATCCATCATCATGCAAAACATTTCATCATGGATTCCTTGGAACAGATAGCTCAGGTTTGCTATATATGTTTAGTACTTGGATTCTGCATGCTTTGTGAAAATCTATAATTCCACATTTCAAGCCTAATAATTTTACCACATGGTTTCATAAGTCAAGGAGTATATTCTCATTTTATTCTTCAGTAACTCCCAAAGGGTAAAAATATAGTCCATGCACTCTCTGACCAATCTATAGCTGAACTAAACTTATCAAATTTTGTTCATTAACTTTTATTGTACTTTTAAAATCAGAATTCTGTCAAACATTTTCTAAGACATAGTTGAACAGTTTTTGCATTCACCTCTGTTTTCTTCCCATTAAGGTAGGAGAACTATAGCAGCATCATTTCAATAATTAGGAACATAATCTTCGCACATGTGTTAAATCATGCAGCCACTCAGTTTTTAATTATTTCTCTGCTTACCCCATCTACAAATACAACCTGTTTTTCAACATTCTTACAACTTTTATGATTTACTTTTTGTCAACTTTTTGGGGGGCACTAACATTTATAGTATTTTTTAAATCATGTTCTTAATGTATTAAAAGTACATTTTCATGCAAATTCATAGAAACATCCTGCCACTTTTATTTTTAATTTTATTCATTCTTCCAGAATTTTCTTGTTTAGACCACTTCACCCACTTACAGAACTGGATTTTTATTTCTAGCAAAATTGCTTTGCATTTTCTTTGTCTCTTAATCTTTACTATTCCCTGTTCTCTTTGTCTATATTCTTTGCATTTTCATTGTCTTACATACATTTTTCCTCACCAACAATCTCTTTCATAATTTAATTAAATGTACTTTTCGTACTTCACATTAAAGTAACTTAATGGCACTTTGTAACATAAGTGTTTTTACTTTGTTCCAAGCAGTTTACAGATCCTCTCCCCTCACATCCTTTTTCAATTCATTCTGTTGGGACATCAGTTTCCTTCTAATGTTTTGCCACATGATTCATACTTTCACTTACTGCAGCTGTTTCTGCATTTAGCAGAACTTTTTCCAAGCAATTGTTCAGTAAATAATCACTAGCCTCATTCACTTTGCAGTTTGCAAATGGCCCAGACATTTTCGCTTCATTCCCTCAATTTATATATTCATGACATGTAAGTGAATATTTATTCTCCTGGAACACATTCATTGAGAATATAGCACAATGTTTCCTATTATTGCCAGTCAATGAAGCATAAACTGCAAGTGTCACCAACCTAGGCATTCTTACCTTCATAGGCAGCCACAAGAAACATCATGTCAGCTCATATTTCTCATATACATTTAGATCTTTCAATCATAACACTTAATTTTCATGCATGTATTATCTTCATTCCACAAGATCTTATAAATTCATTCAGATTTATTACATTCTTAGATTCAGGCACTTTCCCCCAGTTTATTAATTATTATAATTTATTGCATTTATATTCCAATTTGCAATGTTCCATATGCTATAGGCAACCAGCTAGCCCTATAGATATTCAATTTCTTCAGCCATTATGAGTTTGATCAATTGAGGCTTTCACACAATGGTTTATTATGAAGATAAAGTTTAGACTAGGTTATCAGATGTAGCTGCACCAATGCCTCATCTTTACCTGCCAATAGTAAAGACAATTCTGGCCAATTTGCTAGGCTCTCTGATTTAGAGACTGCTTTATATATCCAACATACTTACTATTAGCCACATCCCATGAATGAGATATATGAAGTATGATGACATAATATTTGGCAACCACAATAAAAACAAAACAAAACAAATCAACACAGCTATAAGTGCAGGCTGTGATACACAACCAAATCTCTTATGACAGTTGTGCCTTTAAGGCAGCAGGCCTGCCAAACTGGCCCACAGGCTGGATGCATCACACACAGACCACATCCTGGCTCCACAAAGACAAAAAATGTCATGATATATCATGATATGGCACGTGACATAATCAAGCTTGACATCCATGCTTTAAGGCCTTATGGAAGGCCAAGAAGATGGGAGTCAGTCTAATCAAATCATGCAAGAAATGTGCCTAACATTCAGCTTAATTCTGTTACCCGTACCCCCCACGCCCCCAAAGTGCTATAACTTTTAAGGTATTTTAATATTTTTGATTGTACTCCGAACCAGTTGGAATCAAGTGCTATAGAAATGTTAATAACAAACAAATCCTGTTTCTTCTTATCATGAAAAAGAGAAAAGAAAAAAAACCCCACTTTGGGCTCCTTGGATCACTGTAAGTCTGACATACAGTAACTCTCTGGAGTTATAAGATTTTGCTTGACATTTTTTCTTTCGTTCCAAGTTTGGTTTGAGGCCATCAGCCTTGAATGACTTGGTAGCTTGAACAAAAACTGAGTTTCTCAGAGGACTAGATGTTTTTGAAATATATATAAGTTTTAAAAAATGATTTCTGGGATAAAGATAAGACTCTTGGTAGCAGCCCAATTACTTATATTCCCAAGTGTCAACAACTCTTGAAGTCTTGAGTTCCACATCCATAAAATTTGGCAGCAGATAAAAGGAGAAGTTTACACTTCTTGACAGTTCTTGATTTTTAGTAGTTGTAGTGCTAGCAGTCTCTTGCGGCTATAAGCTGGCTACATTCAAAAGCCTTTTCCAGCCTTTTCTTTACAGGAGTAGTTGTATTCCAGAAACCTCTTCTTTATATTTTAATGGTTGTAAAATATCAGTATATCTGTGGTTGGCTGTGTCTTGAATACTCAACTGGAAAATTGTAAGCGGTATGATGTACATGATAGCTTACTGCACATGTTAAGAATATCTTGTAAGACTGCACAGACACAGTGGAGTGTGAGGTGCAGCAGGTTAGACAAAATGATAAAACCTGCCATTCTAAACACAATTCTTAAATTCTGAAGAAGGCTAAAGGACATATTTCTTAGAAGACCTATATAGGATTTTGCTGTAAACTATGCAAATGCTCATTCCAAAATTTAAAATGATGTTTTATTAGGACCAAGACCTAAATATAAAATGTATATGAAACATGTTCTTTTGAAACACATGCATTCCTTTTTCTTAAGATACTTATTATTCTGAGGGCTAGAAATTTGAAATCACAAAAATTTTGTCACAGTATAAATTTAAGGAAGGATTTTAGGTGTTCTCCATCAAGTGAAAGTAATCAAGTAATGTTTCTTGAATATATTAAGTTTGTTGGAATGGCTGTTGCTTTTGGCAAAACTTCGGAGTACAAAGAATTCTTGATGAAAATAGGGGACATTCAATGTTATTTTTTATATCTGTATGTGCTGTATCTGTTTAGTTTTCCTATATTTTTCCTTACCAACTGCACCCTTTTTCCCTTTAGCAGTGCCATGTTTATTACAAGTTCTATTATCTCTCTAGATATGTTGTTCTCAACATTGTTTACTTAAATGGCTGAAGTTGAACTTTCCATAATTTTTGTGGAAAAGAGAAAGACAGAAGACAAAACTTGTAGTAGGGATACTTCCATGTCAATGCAGGTGGCATTAATGGAAAAGAGGGCAAAATGCAAGTGAACTGGAGAGGCTGTGAAAAAATGCAAAGGAGGGGGAGTTGACTTCAGTTCCTACCAAGCCCTGCTGCTTACTTGGTTGCTGTCTCTGCTGGCAGCAGGTATCAAGAGAGTAATTGGAGAAATTAGTTCCCAGTGATTTCTCACAGGTGAAACCCTCTGAGGAAGCAAGCTGGTAATTACTCTAGAATGATTATCCACGCGTGCCTGAGGCTTTTTAAGTTAATCTATTTGCTACAGCAGCAGAACAGCTGCTATAAAATTGACATCTGGATTCCTTAGGGAAACCTCCCTCTCTTTTTCCGTTGCATTTTTTATTGGTAAAAATACAGAAGCAATAGAAAGAAAGAAAGAGAGGTTGAATAACCTGAATTTTTTTACCAATTGCATCCACATTAGCCTCAAATCTTTGCTTTTGAAAAAAGTCATTTACACATTACTTTTCAAAGGCTTGAGATACAGTATATATAATTGTAAGGTTGGATGCATAAGCTTTCCTTGGGAAAAGGTGCCTTTGCTGAGCTAACTTCCAGAATTCTTTGTCTTCTCCAGAAAACATATATTGCAAGCAGTAGCTCTGGCTTTTGGGATTAATTCTTGGTGAAGACTCTTAGGTTATCCTGTAATTTATATAAGAATTGAGGTTGCTAAGGTCACAGTACTCTTTCCTTCAGTAGCTGTAGTTCAACCATCTGATGAATGTCAAAATAATTCTGTGTTAGGGATTTATGGCCTGATCTGCTCACTTGTCTACTAAACAAAACTTCAGCTATGTTTTGTGAGGAGAGATCATTCTTACACCTCTGATAGTATTTGCCAAAAAGTATGGATCCAGTTTCATGCTAAAATGGTCAAGAGATACCTTCATTGTGTGTTCAAGGAGTGGCTGCACCTTCACCTAAAAAGTACTGGTAGTGCACCTGATAGTGATAGTTTTGTCATTAACCTTGAATTTCACTAAACTCTTGCAGTGCCTGCCTGGATTGGCTTGCCCATCATCACTCTTGTCATGCCGTGAATGCTATTCAAGGCATTCAGAGGAAAAGCTGCTTGATGGAGACAGTATACATGTGAGTTTCCCAAAGGAAATAAAGGATTAAAGATGGAAGGTTAGAGGTGGAAAGATTCCTACTGAGAGGGAAGTAGTAACCAAAGAAAAGACAACTTATGTATAATGGAGTTGATCCTCTTCTCCATTAGAGCAGCTTGGCCTGAGTAAACAATTCTCCTTCCTTCAGGCTGGCAGCTGCAGAGATATCGAGCAGGATAGGGCAGCCCTACAAAGCAGCAAATATCTTGGGATCTTGTGTACCCTTCATGTCAAGAAAAATCCATGTGCTGCCATCAAATTTCAGAAATGGTATAGAGGAGTTTGGGTTTGAGAAGAAAGAAAAGCAACACTTTTCTCTGAAAATCATACTGAAATGAAAATGGATGTAAGGATGGCTTAAGTTCTAGTCAATTCTGTGCAGAAAGCAATTCCTTGGATGCCAAATTCTTAAAATTTTGAAGAAGAACTTGTACAACACTCTTGTGGATTCAAATGTGATCAGGTCATTATTGTTTCAGCATATTGTGAGAATCCAGCTGTTGTCCCATGCCATTTCCCCAGTAGTGGCTTAGGTTATTTTCCTAGCATCACCCAGACGTCACCAAAGCAACATGAAGCATGTCCTTATTACTCCTCATTGGACAACTTTAGATGAAGCTATAAATTGCTAGAGGAAAATAAACTTAGCATGCTGTTTGATTATATATCCATTTGTTTGGGCATAGCACTTGTTTTTCTAACCTGCATTTAAGAGTCAGCTACAAAGTCCTGTGTGAATCAAGTCAAAATAGTCCTATGGGTAGCTCTCACTCATTTTATGATGTGTTTCATTTGGATTTATGAATTAATGATGCTATGACTTTTTTGTTGCATCTATCCCTTTAGGCTTGAGTGATAGGGAACAAGAGAAAAAAATAAACACATATTATGTTCCATACTGTGCTTGTGAAATAACTTACTATAATATGCTTTCCTTTATAACATTTAAGGTATTGTAACCCTAGGTATTGCAAAAGGCTTGTGCAAATCCTTAGAGTCTTACTGGGCTTAACTATTTCAAGTACAAACTGGAAATATGAAAATATAATGGCATGTTTGCCATGTGGTCTCCCTTTCCATGGCCTGGTATTCAGAGAATGTTACAAGAAACCCCATGAGGGATAATTACAGAATATCTTGGTTGAAAGCAGTGTATGTGTTTGTGTGTGCATAGAATGATCAAGCATCAAAAGATTTATTGTATATTGTCCCATGCAAGCCCAGAGAATTACTTATAGCTCCTGCCAATGCTTTTCTCATTGCTTAGGATTATTTATTTAACTGGTATATTCTGCCTCTCCCCCCTTACTAGGGTCTAATGTTTTGTATTATATAGGTTTCTTATTTAATCACTGATCACATCCTGATCTGTTTAGTTTCATGACAACACAGTACAATAATGTCCCTATGCTATATAATGATTCTCCCTTCTCTACTCAGGAGTAAGCACCAGTTAGTTAAATAGGCTTTTACTTCTCAAGTACATTATTTTATAGTTAATTTTATACTTTTATCTGAAAGAACTTTTATTTCTGTTCTGAATTTGTTGCATAATTTAGAACGAATGCACTTTAACATTTTCTAGTTACTACTCCCCTTTTTTATGATTTACAACAGCTCTCTGAGTGTAATGGACACTTAGGGCTGGTCTGTAAAATTGCGGTTATACTGGAACTTGAACTAGACCTAGATTTGTTTGTGCTTTTGTTTTTCTTCATCCTATATGGTTTCTAACATAGGAGAAGGGATTTAGAGTAAACTGTTCCATAAAAGTTTAAGCTTATTTTGATTTGGGAGCTTCTTCTACCCAGAACTGAATGAAAACAATTGTTCCTTTGGAAGGGTTTGGTAACCATAGCTGCAAGAGACACTGTTTTACTACTTACTAGAACTGATATAATTTATTTATCCCAGCCCATTATTTAAAGAACCTGGTTACATATTTTAACAAAAAAGGGTAATTCTTGTATGTGTTAGGGTTTTTAACCAAATCTATTCATAGGTACAAATACATATTGTAAAAGTACCTATTATAATTTAATTAGAAATAGAGCATTTCTCACTATACTAGCTAGATCATAAATATGATCAAATGGAAGATATGTTTGAACTGAGGGTAGAACTCAGATTCCCCTTTAGTAATGAAAAGTGATGGCCATCACATCAGTCTTCTTTTATTTGTAAGTGTTAGGGGAAGTGCCAAGTAAATTACTTGCAAAGCAAAGTTCAACACGATAAGCAAGATCAACTTTGTAGACAAGACTAGAGCTAAATATGCATTTTATTCCAGGAGCATAATTGCAACCAAGATTCTAAATGATAAAGCTATTTTACAAAATGAGACACATATATTTGGGTGCACTAGCCAAATATTTGTGCGCCTGATCTGGATGAAACTCTAGCCATTCCTTGGAGCTTTTATTTCTTGTTTATTTTCAGCAGTGAATAACTATGTTAGATCTGGGAGAATGGACGCAAGAACGGAGACGAGGCATCGAATAGTGACTCCAACTCTTTATTAGTGACTTCAGAACAGAGCAAAAAACTAGGGCAGCAGCAGCTCCTTTTATAGAGCTGGCTGCTGTCACAACATCCAATGATTTGAGTTTGCCGCACTGGAAAGCGTCCAATCAGCGGCGACCAACTAACAGCCAATCAGATCAGCCGACAACGACCAATCATGATCCGCTATCAGTGGGCCAATCAGAAGTGCAAGTTTATGAGCCTGCTGTGAAAGTAAAACTATTAGAATTGCAAGCTAACGAGTTTGCTTAGTTTGGAACACCCCTCCCCGCTAGGTTCCGTCTCAAGGGTGGGGTGATGTATTCTCGCAAGTAGGCAGGTCGTCTCACCTGTCTACCTGATCTACGTTGCTCCACCAGTCTTTGCCCGGACTCTGGTTCCGGTGGGCTGTTTGTTGAACTCGGCGGTAATGGTGATCTGACTTCTCCGTTGGGTGACTTGCGGTTGTCATCTCTACTCCCGTCAAGGCTGTCATCTGGATTCTCGGGGGTTGCTGATGCTGCCATGCTGCTTCGTGGAGAGATGGCCATCTGCCCTGGCTCTTCTTCGGAAGGTGAATAATCCAGATTTGGTTGCGCTGATTGCTGGTTTTTGAGTATTGGGTCGGGTACTAGTTCGTTTTCGGCCCCCTCTATTTCCCTCCCCCCCTGGTTTGGAGTTCAGGGCTTGTGAAGGGATTAGGTGCCAGCCTGGAGCGTAGCTAGTTGATGTGGCGCTTCCGCAGTCTCCCATCAGTAGTTTGTAAGCGGTAGGATCGGGGACCCGTAAGTTGAGTTATGGTAGCGGGGACCCACAATGGGTCACCGGTAAGGTTTTTTGCAAAAACCGGGTCGCCTACCTTGAACGTGCAATACTTGCTGCTGGACCCCAGGGGCTTTTCCAGTGTGTAGGCAGGGTGTAGTCAGTCAAGATGTGATCGAAGTTTCCTGCCCATCAGGAGTTCGGCTGGGGTTTTGTTTGTGGTGCTGTTTGGAGTAATATGTTGGAGGAGAAGCATCCTGGTCACCTTGTTGTGGATGTTCCCTTGTTCCATCTTGTATAAGGTTTTCTTTATGAACTGGACCATTCGTTCAGCCCTACCATTGGCTGCAGGGTGAGCCGGCGATGTTAAGGTCTGCTAGGTCTGCTAGGTACTGCTCAAATGCCAAGGCGGTGAATTGTGGGCCATTGTCTGAAACCAAGCCATCTGACAAGCCATGTGTAGCAAATAGTCTGTTTAGTTTTTTAACAAATGTCTCTGTGGTGGTGCTCTTCATTTTGTGGACCTCAAGCCAGTTGGAATAGGCATCCACTGTTATGAGAAATGTATGCCCCTCGGTGGGTCCCGCAAAATCGATGTGGATATGGGACCAGGGACCTCGGGGTGCTTCCCATTCAGTTGGTGGTGCTTTTGGTGGAGCTGAGCGTGTTTCCTGGCATTTGTTGCAGGTGGTGACCCAGGTTTCTATTTGCTTATTTATGCCTGGCCACCAAGCATAGCTCCTTGCTAGTGCCTTCATTCACACGATGCCCGGGTGTCCATCATGCAATAGTTTTAGGACCTTATGCTGCAGTCTTTCTGGGATGATGACTCTGTCTCCCCATAAAACACATCCTTTTTGGGAGAAAAGTTCTGTCTGTCTGTGTTTGAAAGGCTTGAAGGTGTTGTTGAGTTTGTTGTCAGGCCAACCTCTTTCCACCCAGCTGAGGACTCGTGCTAAAGAAGGGTCCTTCCTTGTTTCTGATGCGATGTCTTGTGCAGTCAGTGGTGGTGATGGAAGTGTCTCGATTTGTAGTGTAGCTAGGGTTGGAGCTGGGTTGTCCAGGACTTCTGGTAGCGGAGAGCGGCTCAGGGTGTAAGCGTGGGGAATGGCTTTCCCCGGTCAGTGTCGCAGTTGGTAATCGTATGCGGCTAGAA
>BHEV01064603.1:0-33096 GCA_004319985.1 Emydocephalus ijimae | reverse complement strand
GCCATTTGGAGGTTGAGCGGGAACGTCTAAGGAAGGAGCAGTTCTCTGACCAGGTTATTGATACCATTTTAGCCGCCAGGCAGCCCTCAACAATCAGAATATACAATGCCACTTGGCAGGGGTTCTGCAAGTGGTGCCATAATCTCCAGGTCAACCCGCTCTCACCCTCCATCCCTCAAGTTTTGGACTACCTCCAAGAAGGTCTGAGGAAGGGACTTTCCCCTAACACCCTGAGGTGTCAGGTCGCAGCTCTCTCAACTGTGATTGTTTGCGACAATCTGGGTACCCTCTCCCTCCACCCTCGCATTAGGGCATTCCTCAGGGGAGCAACTAACTTGTGTACCCCAACCGTACACAGATACCCTACCTGTGACCACAACAAGGTCCTGGTGACCCTTACTAAACATCACTTTGAGCCTCTCAGGGAATCCTCACTCCAGTTCCTAACTTTCAAAGTCATGTTCCTGGTGGCCATTACTTCGGCTCACCGAATATCAGAGATAGCTGCCTTGTCGGTGAGGAAGGACCTTTGCATCTTCCATGCCGAGCGGGTGGTTCTGCGGCCAGACCCTACCTTCTTGCCTAAGGTCAATTCAGCCTTCCACAGGGCACAGGAACCCACACTTTCGAACTTCTGCCCCAATCCCTCGCAGGAAAGGGAGAAGCTTTGACACACCCTGGATGTAAGACGGGCCCTTCACATTTACATTAGACATACCCGGCCCTTCAGGAAGTCCAAATCCCTATTCCTTTCCTTTCAACCTAAATCCTGAGGCCACAAAGTGTCTCCGTCAACCATCGGCCGCTGGATTAGAGCTACTATTTCCAAAGCTTACTTGCCCCAGGCTCTGCCGGTGCCCAGCAGAATAACAGCACACTCCACCAGAAGTGCATCCACCTCGGCAGCTTGGGCCACCCAGGCTCCAATTGCTGATATTTGTCGGGCGGCCACCTGGGCCTCCCCATCTCCCTTCATTAGGCACTATAAGATTGACATATTTGCCTCGGCGGAGGCTTCGTTTGGTAGACGAGTTCTCCAGCGAGTCCTCAAGGAACTGCAGGGACTGCAGAACCAGACGGAGTCCCTCCCGTAGGACAGCCAAGCTTTGGTATGTCCCACTCTCTGGATGATCCGAACAGCTCTCAGGAGAATGGGCGTTGGTTCTTACCTGACACGCCATTTCTCTGGAGCCGTGAGGATCATCCAGCCCCACCCTTATTATTTCACCGTCTGGAGGGGTCTTGTTTTGGCCAATGAATCTCTTAGCATGGTAAGATGAGAGCACGATCTTCTCTTCACTCTCGACTTCGCGTAAACTGGGGAACGCAAGGGAGCCACGTGATGGAGGGCGAAGCATTCTTCAGTAATTAAGCTCAGCCTTCAACAATGCAGACTGAAGCATCTCCCACTCTCTAGATGATCCTCACGGCTCCAGAGAAATGGCGTGTCAGGTAAGAACCAACGCCCATTCTTAAATACACATTTTTTGAAATTTGGAAAAGACATAGAAAATGAACAAAATAAGTGCTCTGAAAAGAAGAGAAACTGAAAATGTTTGAAGTGTAGCTAAGTTCCCTGTGCACTGAATATCTCTTGATGCCAGCCAGTCTGATTCTTTTGACAAGAATATACCAGTAAGAAAAAATCACAGCTCTCAACTCAAACAATGCTGATTGGATAGCCAGAAAATATATGTTTTCTTCCTATATGGATTAATTTTTTTTCACATGCAGACTCAGTTTGCCACTTCATAGTCCTTGCACACTGGAGTCCATTGTTACAGCTGGGAGTTGTATATAGTACTTTGCAGCTGGGAGTTGTATATAGTACTTTGCTACTTTGCGGCATATCTAGTGAGATGCTGACATATAGATAAATGAGCTTTTGGGGACAAGAGGAGTCTCTTTACAGTGGCCCTGACAGAGGATTTGACAGTGTATTCTAAGCTAAGTGTTCCCTCAATCTCACAGGTTATGCCTGGAAAGGAACAACTAGGTTTCCAACGAAAGGTATTTCCTTCTTCAGTTTTTTGTGCCAATACTTTCCAAGGAGTTAACTGGAGAATTGTTTTCAAACTGAGGTAGAAGGTCACTGGCGGCAACAGCAAAGGCTTGCAGGGCCTCCATTAAGAGCCTTTTACCCTGCATTTCCCACCAAGGGGATTGTAAACATTGGCTCCCAGCCATAGTCTTCTACAAAACTTCTCTGTCCTGCCAAAATACAAGAATACATGTTTTGATGCAAACAACTATATAAGCACATAAATTACTTTCTGGATTCCAAAGATCATTTCTGTTACAGTAAAAGAGGTGGAAGGAGAAAAGTTTTCATCTTGATGAAGGAATTTGAAAATACAAATTTGTTTGTATTTATTTCATGGAAATTCATAAGTATTTTCCTTTTTCAATCAAAACTTTACTGACTTTGGGAAATATATAGAATGTTGTCACTTAATTGGGAGCATACAAGTTCTTTTATCTAGTACTTATTAGTAACTTCACATTCATCTTTGACTTTCAACTTTGAAATGAAGGAAGTTTTCAGAAGTCAATTGTAAGCAATCTCAGTCAGACATTAATGAACTATCATTTATTTCAGCAGCAGCAGCTGAACTCTTAGAATTTTAGAGGTAGCAAAACAAAAATCATAAAGGTGTTTCAGAAAAACTATTTCATTGGATTAGAGTTATAAGAAACTTTGCTGCATGCTGGTTTCATGCAACATGTTAAAATCAAATAAACTATGTTATAGTTTAGTCATAGTCTTTAAGAAGGAAATCTTTACCTTCTATATGGGAGAAAAATAATTTGGCTAAAATCAAGGTTTGAGGTAGGACTGTAACTTACCTTTAATTTGAGACATTCTTGTATAAATGTGCCTTCTCTTACAAAGTATGATATTATAAGAGCAATCTCATACATAATTTTTAACATACTGAACATACCATGTTCAGAAACAATTCCAAGGAATATAAATTTTGAAATAATTGATCTTTCCTTTTTATCAAGATCTCTCTTGTTTTTCAAATGTAACTGAATTTTATTTCTTTAACCAATGTAAAAATAATTCTTTCTAATGGCATTAAGTTTATTGTTAATAGCCATACTGCATTTGATCGAATAACAGATCTAAGCTGGTGAATCCTTTGCATTAACTAAAACTAGTATGAATATGCAGCAACATATTAACGTTTTCCAACAACAATTTTGAAAAATCCCTAGCATATTTTTTTGCCATTTTAAGGTGGGAGGAAAATGCTCCAAATTACCTGAAATAATCTAGAGCAAAACATCCAGATTTCCTGAAAGCTAAATAAAGTACAAAACAAAAATAGAAAATTCGAATTCTGAATGGATGTATAGCATGGTTCTTTCACTGGAAAGAGTGAATCTACCACAGATTGTATGATTGAATCTCTTCCCAACTGTTAACTGGAATCAACTAAAAGGATGCCCCCATTATTCATTTAGAAGACATGCTAACATTGTTTGCTTAATCAAGTCCAGAGTCTGGTTGTGGGAGATTTCAATTTGTCAGTATCTTAATACATCAGGAGGGTGTATAGATCCATATTGTGGATTGCCCAGTTCATCTTTTGACTTGATTAGAAACTGTAGAGCTCCTGGGCTGTTGAATAATAGCTGCATACATATGTTCAGTGCATAAGACTTTATGAAAAAAAACACTATTGTGTGTGTGTGGAAAGAAAAAGAGCAAGAACGGATATACCTATAAATACTCTGAACAACACTAGTGTTCTAAGAAAGTTAGATTTCCTAGAAGTATAACACAGGATTCTGATTAGTGTTTTGGTTTAATCATCAAAGGAAATGAATAGGTTTCTGTTTTAACTTTTTTATATAACCTTTTTTTTTCAAGGCAGTATGTTTTTGGAAGAATGAAGGAAAACAAACTAAGCCTTAATAAATATATTATGGAGATTCAGTGTGTAGAGAAACTTAAAATAGTCTTAAACAGCTTTGTATTCCCCTTGGAAGCCTAAATGAGCCTAAGTTATTCATGTTGTTGTTTGTTGTTTCTTATTCTTTTTTTCAATGCTTTCTCTGTGTTGTGAGTCATCCAGAGTTATTTGGAGTTAGGTGACAAAGTTTAGATAAATATTCATGCCACAGTGAATATTTGGCACATGGTTGGATTACTTTGATGTTGCTATTTCAGTGTCCATTTAAAAACAACTTAGAATATTTAGTAGATGCAAGGTATATATAGCAATGCTGGCTGAGATGTTGGCCACTAGAGCATGTAATTGAAGTCTTGCCCTTTTTTTACATGCAAATGTTCATGCCATGCATGAAAAGAGGAGGGGTTTCTATTGTTTGGTTACAACCTCCATTTGGCTTTTTGATACAATAATACTCCATGAAGATTTCCTTGGTGGTTGGTTTACATGTTATTAACTATAGTACAGGTAGTCCTCAACTTACAACAGTTCATTTAGTGATCATTCAAAGTTACAATGGTAATGAAAAAGTGATTTATGACCGTTCTTCACACACAGTCTTTGTAGCATTCCCCATGATTATATAATCAAAATTCAGATGCTTGGCAACTGGTTCATACTTATAACTGTTGCTGTGTCCCAGGGTCACCTTTGCAACCTTCTGACAAAATCGATTGGGAAGCCAAATTCACTTAACAATCATGTTACTAATTTATCAACTGCAGTGATTTGCTTAACCACTGTAGCAAGAAAGGTAAAATGAGGCAAAATTCACTTAACAAATGTCTTACTTGACAAGAAATATGGGGCTTAATTGTGGTTGTAGGTCTTAATTTCATGTGGATTTCTGAGTTTGATTTAGTTTGAAATATTTTTTAACCTTTCACACTTTAGCAGTGTTGCTTGGAAATAATCAGATTAAGTACAAAGAGGGAATTCTTTTTAGTAGTACCTCTGGTATCCTGTAATAATCTTCCTTATCAATTCCCTTCTTTGCAGTGAGTTGAGTAACTTGTCTGTTCATTTGGTAATTTAGAGAAAATTGGGTTTGCATGTTTCTTTTCTTTAAAGATTCCTGAGGGGGGGGTACTTTTTAAATTAGCAAATTTGAGATCCATTTTCTTTTTAACACAAATAAAAGAATTCTTCTAGAGTGAGATAATGTGACTAAGATTAATTTAAACTCAAAGCCTGATTTATATTTAGAAAACCTTTCTATATACATTTTTATGATCATAATACCTCTCCCATAATAGTGAAAGGTTTTACAGATGTTTAATGGGAAAGGTAGATACTTTGTACATATTCAGGTTTATAAGTGAGCATTTATTTTAGTTTCAGATACTGGCCAGAGGTAAGGATTTCTGAATTCAGTTCCTTTTAGAGATCAATCTGAAGTCTTTTTTTCCCCACATAGAAATCATCAAAAATATTAAGATCCTGTTTGTTCAGGGATCAGTTTCAACATATGCATTTAATCAATGGTGAGCTGCAAATTTTTTAACAACCAGTTCTCTGGCTGGGTAGGAGTGGCCAGTTGGTCATATGACTGGGTGGGTCACTCATCACAACCAGCCCTGCCTCCCAGTCACTCGCCTCAAAGATTCAGCTGGTTGGGGCTAATTCCATCACTGGCTGGCCTCGCCCTGCCCATTTTTCAGCCTGTTTTGGGGCCATTTTCAGGCCATTTTTCCAGCAAAAATTAGCATGAAAACAGCCTGAAAAATGGCCTGAAAACAGCTCGAAGAACATGCCATTTTTGGGCTGCTTTCAGGCCATTTTGCAGGCTGTTTTCAGGCCGTTTTTCCAGCCAAAATCAGCCTGAAAATGGCCTGAAAACATCCTGAAAAACAGGCCATTTTTCAGGCTGTTTTGGGGCCATTTTCAGGTCATTTTTCCAGCCTGAATACAGCCCCCAAACAGGATGATTTTCAGGGTGTTTTCAAGGCCGTTTTCAGTTGGTTTTGGGGAGCCTTTTTCAGTACATCTTTCAAAAAACAGCCAAAAATGGCCTGAAAAACAGAAGAGGCAGGGCCAACCGGTGGTCCAATTTTCTGGTTCTCCAAACCACACAGAATTGGAACAAGGGGTTTGGGCGAACCCATCCGAACTTGCAGCAGCTCATCTCTGCATTTAATGCTATGAAATACATAAGGAAATTCTTTGGCCATAGTTATAATTTTGATTACCTATTCTTTTATTTGATTCTCTTAAAAGCATTCTTATGATGGGATTACCCCAAAGCTCCTAAAACCATTCTTTAGATAAACAGGGTGCCTTATTATAATAATTTGAATCCATTAAATTTTAATGAAGTTAAAAAAATATTTAATTCAGAAATGAATTTGATATAAGTCATCATGCAGTTTGGCAATTTATTTAACTTAAGCCATTAAGTGTTTTGACTAAGGTATTAAGTACTACTGCTATAATTATTACTGAAATTCCATATTTGATAGATTTTGTATGAATTACCTAAGTTCCTCAGTTAATATTATTTTGCTCTTACTTAAAAATATTGGAAAATAATATTTGACTTTTTAAGACTAATACAATGTGAATTTGAATGTTTTTTTGTAAAATAAATAGGAAGTTGTTTTCAGCCTCTCCGTCTTCTTTGATCTTGAAATATAGTTAATACACAAGCTGTTTTTGTTTGTTTTTTATTGTTCCCAGAAACGAATGTTTAGTAAAGATTGGCTATGAATGCCTAGCTGTTGGATAGACAGAACAGGAGTTGGAATATTGATTGACATTACTTGGTTTGTCCTGTAATCGCCAAATTTAAGAATGAAAGCAGGATTGTTCATATTACTTCAAATTTTTCATTGCATTTCAAAGATGCATTTCTTGGCTATATCCCCTGGGGTTGGAAAACCAAGAGATCAGGAATTGAGAACCCTTCATACATAAGGGATAGCCATAAAGATTTAAAACACTGGAGGGATAAATCTGCATCTGATTTATAGTATGTTAATATGTATTGGTTGTAAGTATTTCAATTTTGAGAAAATCACATGAAAAAGAACTTTCAAACAAAGTGGTCACACTTTTAGTTTTCATGTTATATCACATAATTAATACAATCATGTGATTTTTTGTTATGTAGTTTAACACTATCATATTTAGTTTTAAAGATTTAAAATATCCTGAACTATTTAGTGTATTTCATATATTATATATTGCCATCATATGAAAAAATATTGAGGAAAAAGATCCAGTATATTAAATCTGGCCTTCTTTGTGAAAATTCAAAGGATTTCAGAAAAAAAATTATATAAACAAAATTAAATTTATTTTCCAGGGACAACCTAAGGTTGGACTGCTTTAGTGTAAATAATACAGGTGAAACATCTCTTATGTTTAGGAATATTGCTTAAAAGTTAATAAGTTCAAAAACAAGTCTTGATCAATTTAAACAATGTATTAATAGTTTTAACATTTCAGAACAACAGTTAATAACTATTGGTAAGAGCTATACTGAAGACTTTTGAATAATGCAGTCAATAAAATAAGGTGGCCTTCAGTATAGAAAGCAACAATCCAGTTTATTAAAAATAATGAATTGTGATGGATAAATGACAACTTACAGAGCAAATCAGTAATACTTCTTCCTAGTAAGCACCTGTTTTCAGATTGCCCACTTGTTACAGTAAAGGCAGACATTACCAGCTTTGCCTGGAGAAGAGGGAAAGAAAGGGATGAGACTTTCATAGCCCTGTTAAAATTACTTACTCTCCAAACTCTATGAACTTCTAGTTTTCTTAGCAGGTGGACACGGGTTGGGGATAGGGTGGGCAAAAGACCTTAGTTCTTATTGCATTGAAAATAATGGGAATGCAAAGTGTGAAAAAGGTAAAATATTTAGGCATTTGGTTAATAGCAAGATGTTCTTCAATCAAAAAAGATAAAAATGACAAATTAATAATACAAATAAAAAAAGAATTGGAAATGTGGGGGAAATTACAGCTATCACTACTGGGGAAAATTGCAGCAATTGAAATGTCTACCCTATCAAAAATGCTATCTTTTTCAAACTGTACCAATAAGATTGGATAAAACCTTTTTTAGAGAATTAGATCGAATAATAAGTAAATTTGTTTGGGATGGGAAAAAAGCTAGGATAAAAATGAAATTGTTACAGGCCAAAAGAGAAAGAGGTGGCTTTGGACTCCTTGAATGGGAAATAAATGTATTATCAGGCTGCAGCTATGGTATGGATTAAAGATTGGATCAACCGGAAAATAGAAGAGTATCACGACTTGCAGAGAGGGTGGCATAGTTTCCTATGGGATGGGAAATGTAAACAGCATGCATATTTTCAGAGACACATGATTAGAGATTCATTAATTTGGACATGGAACAAAATTAAAAAGAATCATTATACTAAAATACCGAACTGGTTGCCAAGTATGGAAGCACAAATCTACCCAAATGCTTGTATCTGGGAAAA
Source organism: Emydocephalus ijimae (assembly GCA_004319985.1). Taxonomy (NCBI): domain Eukaryota; kingdom Metazoa; phylum Chordata; class Lepidosauria; order Squamata; family Elapidae; genus Emydocephalus; species Emydocephalus ijimae. The sequence continues at coordinate 24,681 of BHEV01064603.1, read as the reverse complement.
AAGAGAAATTACAAAGACCTGTTAGACCCACAAGAAAGATTAAAAACAAGACAAGAATTAGAGCAACAAAATATAAAGATAGATTGGTGGCCATACATGCAAAAATTCAGGCGAGATATCAGAAGGACAAAGAACAATTTGGTTTCTGCATGGAAAAGCATCAATCAGATAAAATTTTATAAGAAATGGAAAAAAAGATTTCAAGAATATATAACTTTCTACTAGATTTTAAAATGGAAGAGGAGGTAGTCAAAGAGACAGTGGTGGTATGGGCGAAAAATGTTGGCCACATTATAGACCTGGAAAATTGGGAGATAATGTGGGGATCAAATTACAGATTAATTACAATCCACAGCATACAAGGAAAATCAATACAAAATGTTCTACAGATGGCACCTTCCTCCCGCTAGATTGACAAAAATGTTTAACTCAGACCCAAATTGTTGGAAATGTGGAAAAAAAAAAGGCACTTATTTTCATACCTGGTGGACATGCCAGGAAATGAAAAAATATTGGAATACAGTCAGACAATGGATAGAAGAAATCACGAATCAGAAAATTGAATATAATCTGGAAACTTTTTTATTAGGTATAATAACACAAAAATGCAATAAAACAGATAGATATATTATGTTACATATATTAACAGCTGCAAGGATTTCGTACGCACAACTCTGGAAGGAAAAAAGGGTTCCACTGGAAGGCATGGTTATAAAAAAAATAAGAGATTGTAAGAGATGGACAGGCTAACAATGAAAATAAAAGACAGAGAAGTTTCAATTTATTATAGGGCCTGGGATGCCTGGTATGAATGGTTTAGAAATAAAAATAAAATAAAATGGCAATTAGGAAAAGAATGAGGGAATATGTAAATATGTAAATATACCATGGAGAAGATTGAGATGTAAGGATAAAAGATATTGATTTATAGTAAGAGTAAGATGTAATGGTAAAGGAATAAGTAAATACGTATGCTGAAAAATGTGAGGAGATGCAAAAGATGTCTTGGTGTTGATAACAATGTAAAAGTTTTATATTTTTAAAATTTGGGAACTTAATAAAATTTATTTTAAAAAAAGAAAATGCTGGCATTTAGATACATTCAGATACATTCAGGGTGCCTAGAAAACAACCTGTACCTAAACATCAGCAAGACAAAGGAAATGGTATTATACTTCCAGAAGAAGAGAGAGGAATCTGCCCCACTTTACATTGAGGGGGGCTGTGTGGAGAGAGTTTCCTCTTTTAAATTCCTGGAGTCTACCTCAGCAAAGATCTTACCTGGAAAATCAACACAACCCAGGTGGTCAGAAAGGCCCAACAGAGACTCCATTTCCTTAGGGTCTTGCAAAAGAATAAAGTGGAACAACGACTGATGACCTCCTTTTACCAGTCCATAATAGAAAACGTCCTCACATATTGCATTACAATGTGGTATGCTGGTTTGACAACCTCAGATAGAAAGATATTACAGAGGGTGATGAACACAGCACAAAATATTGTAGGTTGTTCCCTGATACCACTAGATGATATCGTTAGGGCTCGCTGCCTTAGAAGAATGAGGAAAATTCTCAGGGACGACCAGGGGTGGGATTCTACCAGTTCGCACCTATTCGCTAGAACCGATTGTTAATATTCTAAGCAGTTCAGAGATCCGGTTGTTAGAAGAAATTTCTGGCCTAATCCTGTAAGGAGGCAGTAAGGAAACATTCTGGTGTTGCTTACAGAAGCCGTCTCTCCGTTAACCCTTATTACATTCTTGGCAGGACTAGGCTACCTGTCTCAGGAACTTCTCTGGAGTTTTCCACCCCTCCTTTGCTGGTACTTTACTTCTGTGGAGTGACCATTCAAAGTTACAATGGCACTGAAAAAAGTGACTTTTGACCATTTTCCACACTTATGACTGTTGCAGCATCCCTACAGTCATGAGAGGCCAGGCAAGGAGATGCATGCCTCAATGCGAGTGATATTGAATTGGCCACACCCAGCCAATAACAAGACCACCAAGCCATGTCCACCCAGTCACATGACCACCAAGCCATGCCCACCACCTAAGCCATGCCCACAGAATTGGTTGTTAAAAATTTTGAATCCCACCCCTGGGGACGACTCACATCCCGGTCAGCACTTCTTCACTCTCCTACCATCAGATAGGAGATACAGAAGCATAGTTAGCCACACCAACAGGCTGAAGAACAGTTTCAATCTGTGGACTGTCAGACTTCTGAATGGAAAATAACTTCATGTCAACATAGTACGGTAGACTTGTGGGGCCGACACGTTGTGCAATAAGGTCACATAGTGTAATAAGATTGGGACTGGATTAGGGACTTCTGTCCTCACTGTGAGCTGTGTTTGGGGGGGTGCGTAAAGGGAGGCTCAGCCAATCTCATTGTACACATGTACTCTGACAATAAAGGTAATAATAAAAGTTTAATTCATTTCTAATTTTATTTTATTTTGGTATTAAAATTTAAATACAAAGAATTAGCCTTAATTTATTTCTTATTAATAAAAATGTGTGGCTTATGTATCAAAATGTATTCCAATACATTATATACATATCCCTATTTAATTTGGTAGGGGTCTGGTCACAAAACTATATAGATAATCCTCAACTCATGACCACAGTTGAGAATTTATGTTGCCAAGTAAGAAATGTATTAAGTGAATTTTCTCCCATTTTCAACTTTTCTTCCCACATTTGTTAAGTGAACCACTGCAGTTGTTAAATTAGTAACATGGTTGTTAAGTGAGTCTAGCTTCCAATGATTTTGCTTATCAGACAGTCACAAAAGATGGTCACATGAACCCATTCAACTGTCATAAATATGAGTCAGTTGTCAAGCATCTGAATATAAATCACATGACCATGGGAATTCTGCAAAGGTCATAAGTGTAAAAAACGGTCATAAGTCACTTTTTTCAGTGCCATTGTAACTTTGAACAATCACAAAATGAACTGTTGTAACTCGAGGACTATCTGTGTTGCAGTAACACATTTTCAAGCAGTAAATACGGGTATTAAGTTTAAGATGTAGTAACTTTTAACTATAGTAAAGTAAATTGTTTTAGCATATTAGCAATGTTTAAAAAGATGGTAGAAGAGTAACCATTTTATTGAATACCAGTAGTTCTCAACTACAACAGTTCATTTAGTAACTGTTCAAAGTTATTACAACGGCACTGAAAAATGTGACTTACGACCGTTTATCACACCTTTGCAGCATCTTCATGTTCATGTAATCAAATTTCAGATGTTGGTAACTGGTTCATATTTATGACAGTTGTTGTGTCCCAAAGTTATGTGATCATCTTTTGCAACTTTTCCACAAGCAAAATCAATGGGGAAGCAGATTCCTCTTACAACCAGATTACTAAATTGTCAACTGTAGTGATTCACTTAACAACTTTGACAAAAAAGGTCGTAAAATAAGGCAAAACTCACTTAACATATGTCTCACTTAACAACATAAATATTGAGCTCTTGTCATAAGTTGAGGAATGCCTGTAATCACCATATCAAAACAGTACAAAAACAATACAGAAAGAACAGTAGGATATATCCATAATAAATTGTCATCCGTGAGGTTAGCTCGTCTATTCTAATTAACCTAGAATCAGTAAAATTATATTCGATATAAAAATTATCTCTTACTAGTACTGCTCAGTTATTCCCTGCAAGAAGTTTCCTCTTGAAATGTGAGAACTAAGAACCTGTTTCTGCATAAGCAATTTGTATTTTGGCATTAACCTGAAAAAACACACACGTTTGCCAGGTATTGCATGGTGGCATGCAAAATTAGGTAAAAAATAATTAGGAACAATTGAATTTTCCTGAGTAGGGATAGCAAGAAAAGGCTCAGGCTCACTAATAACCTTTGCTTTTTGAGGAACATGCTATGTCAGATTTTATACTACATTTTTCTAAGGTTTGACAAGTAAGGGAAGTATATAATTCTTAACCTCCTTTTGGTTAATTTTATTGCTTTATTTATCAATATATATGTATATTTGTGTGTTTGGAGGTGTTTATATCTATGAGTATGTAAAGCAGGGGTGTCAAACTTGATTTCATTAAAGGACACATCAGAGTTGTGTTTGACCTCGGGGCTGGGGGTATGTGGCCGTCCTGATATCACTTGCGTCGGGAGCATCTGTAGTCACCCGAGCACTCTGCCAGCAAAAACAGACTCCTGAACTCCACTTCTGGCTATGACTGCCTCCTGCAACCCTCTGCTAGTGAAAACAGAGCTCAGGAGGGCCGCATGCCGCCCTCCTGAGCTCCGTTTTCGCTCGCAGGTCGGTCCTTCACTGTTTCCAGGACAGCCCTGTGGGCCAGATGATAAGCACCCCACGGGACAGATCTGTTCAGTAATTTTAATTTTTTCTTGTATTTGTGTCGCCTGAGCCAAGCCTTTTATGTTATTTTGATGGGTCTTGTGATAAGGAGATTACCTAACCTGATGTAATCTCCTTCCATAAGACTCACAGATGACCCATCATAAGATCCTCGCTTGACACACTACACCTCAAGCCCCTATAAACAGAAGAACACTGACATTGACATTCCCTAAACTCCCCTAAAGATGATACCTAGCCTGGTAAAGAATGTTTGGAAACCAATCTATAAGCTCAGAGAACCCTCATATTCTGCATTCAGCAGGTGTTTATCTCTTTGCAGACTTTCATAAAAAATACCATCAGCAGCTTAGCCTTTTCGGTCCAAATTTTGTCCTTAATTTAATTTATTGTCCAAATCAGATCTGTCATTACTCAGCTTGACCCTATATAATTTTGGGGTGGGGGGAGATTGAGCCTTTCCTTTATCAGAAAGTGCTTTCATATAAGTAAAATATGTAATCAAAATCATTCAGAAGAGGAAGTTCTATGGTAACTGTTGAATTCACCATATCCTGTCTTATGCATCATTTTCATTTCTGCTTCTCTGTAACTGAATGGAATATCCATAAAGTTTTACTTGGTTTGGGGATGAGACAGAGGGAAATGTTCTTAATGAATCACGCAGATTCATTGCATCACTGAGGTGAGGGGGGATTTCCCCCAAGAGAACATTCTTAGTAGCAAAAACATTTATCTGTGGTTATTCTTTGCAATCAAGTTCCTTGAATTCAAGCGGGTAATTTGGTTCGTCTTTTAACATCGAACATAATGTATATATATATACTGAGATAATTGCATTCATTAAAAAAGATCAGCTTTCCTCAGTTTGGTGCCCTTTGAATACAAACCCTAGCTGCCATAGACAGAAGGTTAATTAGTTAATGCAGTTTTATCTAAATCATTCTTTATAAAAAAAAAATTTTTGCTGATATCTAGGCTTCAATCAACACTTTCTTCAATCAATTTTGTTGGGAATACAGTTCTTTTTTTTATTTTAAGGAATAACACATTTTGGGGAAAATATTTCCTCAGCATTTAAAATGCGCATTTTGTGCTGTGAAATTGTTCATTTCCTTCCCTGCTAAGATAGCATTTGCAGTAGAAATTGTTCTCAACACTTATCTTGTCTGGGAATTCTGGTTATTGAAATCCAACACCTATGGAAAGCATTGGGTGAAAAATACCACATAATATATAAATATAACTAAACCTGATGATATCATAGGATACAAATCTACAAACTTATTTCCAGTTTATATCACTTTTTAAATTGCTGAAATGTTCCATACATATTAACATCTGTAATGTTAAAGAGATTGAAAGAAACAAAAACTGTAAATGGTATTAGCTATTCTATGAAGCAAGCCATGAAAGGTGTTAGGGATATACACCCTAGCAGAATCTGCACGGCAGTCAGACAGGCAGGCAAAATATTTGAGATAAACGTTTTTGTAGCTTACACTCAGTAAAACAGATATACTGTGCTAGTTAAATAGTTTATTCCAATAAGATTTTTAGCATAGTCAAACAGTCCATATATCATTCACTAGTTCAGTCCATCCGGGGATTATTCAGTTGCAAAATCCAGTGTCGAAAAAGAGGTCAGTAAACTTACAAATATCAGTCCAGTAATAAATCTTCTCACAGTAGAGATATGAAGAAGTTCAAACCTCCTTTCTTCCTTCAGCAAAAGTAGCAATAGGGAACCATCAATCCATCATTGTCAGCAAGCAATACAGTAAGCTCTCTTGCTCCCTCTTATGGCGGTTTTAAAGCCGCACCCAAAATTACATGCTTTGCAGTTAAAGTGACACACACTTACTTACAATCATAGTTTATATATATTATTTTACCCAAACTAAGTTACGTAACCTTGTTATATCTAACAAAAGGAAATATTTTATGTGAATGGATATGGACTATTGGATTGTTTAGTATGAATTTTATTATGGCAAACATAGACCTAGAAGTTAACATGAGTGTCCCAACATTTTGGCTTGCCTAGGCTGCATTGAGTGAATTGTCTTGGGCCACATATAAAATACATAATACATAAAATAGTTAACATATATAAATAACAAGCTTCCTTTATGTTTTTATATTTTTATTACATTTTGCTGGGCAGCACAACTATCTGTCCAGGGCCTGGAGACCACAGGTTGGACACATCTGCTCCAGATAATCTGTCCAACCTTCTTTCTGTCTCGTCCTATCTATCTATCTATCTATCGATCGATCGATCGATCGATCGATCGATCGATCTATCTATCTATCTATCTATCTATCTATCGATCTATCTTATCAAATTTATCCTCCCACCTCCCAATTTTACTTCAGGAAGCAGAAACTGCAAAGTATCTTTTCCTAAATTTCTAAAATAAAAAATCATTTTCATTAAACTGGAAAAAAATACAGTGTAATTGCCCATTTGAACATCTTTCAAGAGGAAGAGAAATTTTCAGCATGTCGCCTAGTAAAATATTCTGTAACAGTTTCTGAATGTGTTTGGCCTTTGTAAATTTAGGCACTTCAGAAATCAGTTTCTCTCCTGTTCATTTGTTGCATTCACTCTGAACAACTGTAACTGTAGATGCAAAAGTCATAAATCTTTACACAAGGAACAAAGAAAACAGTGACTGAAAACTGTAATGTGTCATTTGGGGCTTTCTATGCAGTAGTTCTATCTCAAACATGTTGTGAGCTGGACATGTTCAGAAACTGCTTCAAATCATGTGACTTCAGCTGTCTTGGGGAACTGAATCAACCTTATTTCTCATTCTGTGCTAGTTTATTTAAAATCAGAGCATAGCTTTTTCTCTTTTTGCAGAGTAGCAGCTCAACACTCTACATCTTGTTTTTCCCTTTTGAGTGCTATTGTAACTTCTGATGATTGCCAAACAAATGGTTATAAAAAGAAAGCACTTCCACACCTGTAGTGGTATGGAAGTGCCTTCTCTGTTTAAGAGTTTTCTTAAGACTGTTTTTCAGCAGAGGCTTAAAACTTGCTTATTATTCATTTTAAATAAACTACATGTTCCTATGTAGTTTTCTTCATCATTTGAAACACATGACAAAAGCTAAACTTATTCATGTTTAGATGCAGTAAATTATACTGTTCATGTTTCAGTAACAGTTTGCCGTTCCTCACATGACATACATTTAGAAGTGTCCTGTCTTAAAATTACTAATTGTTTCTAAAACAGGTACAATAAGACTAACATGCTAAACATTTTTAAGGCAACGTAACCATTTGTCCAAATAATATCCTTGCATTTCCCATAATTATTACTTCATAAAGTCTACTTCATATATGTTTTGCATATTTTAATCTAATTTCAGATGACTTCTAAATTGAGAAATATTTTTTCTAGGACATTGATACTATTATTTTAATTAAAAGTAATATCTTCAAGAAAAAATTCTAAATTCAACAGTACAAGTTTTTAAGACTGCAATTATATTTTTCCCTTCTCATTTGTAACTTCTTCAAACTTTTATCTATGCATCCATCTCAGAAAAACTGTTGCAGACTGTATTTCCTGTGGTGCTTCTAGATCAAAGGTTTATTGTGCAGTCCTTTAACATTAAATTTTACTATTTCCTCTATTTTATAATGTAAAAAATACATGAATGAGATAGAATAATTCTATCCAATAATTTTTATTTAATAGCCTTTAAATCCTTTACCTGGAAGCATTCCTAAAGTTTTTCAGTTATAACTTTATAGATGGACATTTGTTCATCCTAAGAAGTAAAATGTTTCTTTTTACGTGCAGTATAGAACAAAGTATAGCAAAAATCAAATTATTGATTAATAATATAATTAATATATGGATACTTTCCACAAATATTTTCCTTCAAAACTTGCAGTTTAGAAATACAGGAATATATGTTAGAAAAACAAAGAGATATTTTCCTGCTTCTTCGGAATGTTTTAATTAAACTATATTCCTAATAGTTTACCTTTTATTTTGCAGGTTGTTACTTTGTGGTACAGAGCTCCTGAAGTTCTGCTTCAATCCAGTTATGCAACACCAGTTGATCTTTGGAGTGTAGGTTGCATATTTGCAGAAATGTTCCGTCGCAAGTAAGCGCTAATTTAAATCCTTTATATATGGAAGAAAAAATAGCTTAATTTATAGTATATATATATTATGTAATATATATTATAACATAATACAAGTATTACATGAACTGTCATTTTGCTTAATACATTGATTGGCTAATGTCTTCATCAGACCAGATTTTAGGATGGTGTAATAATAGAGTAGTAACATGCTGTATTATTTAAAACAATATAGTTCAGAGATTCATAATGCAACAGCAAGTAAAAATGTCATGCAGGCTGGAATATATGCAGCTTGAGGAAGTTTGGAAAATAAAAATGTTAGATCCTGGCATTGAACAATTGTAAAGTAGAAGCCATGGGAAAGATATTCCAAGATATTTTCTTAGGAAAGATATTCCAAAATAATATTCAGTTATCATTCCAAAATGTTGAAATTGTCAGAAGATTTAGCAGTGAGCTAAAGGAATATTAGCTACCTGCAGTGCCTATCTCTTCTGCTCTCTACTGTACTCTGTTTTCATCCATTCCTCTGTAACGTTCAGATGATCATTAGAAATCCATTAGATTTGAAATTGAGTTTCAAGCAGTTGTTTTATGTTTTCTTTATGTTCTAAACCGTGCTTCTCTTGATATTTATAAACCCAGTTTACTGAAATACTCATAATGAGGCATTTGGATATGATTTCTGAAATATATTATCTTGGAAAAACATATTTTTGAGTTCATAGTATGGGATTTTCGAATTGTCTCCTGTTGAAATCCATGGTGTATTTCTTTTACATAATAAGATTAATATATTGCATTGTTGCTTAAACATTTTAATATTTGTGAATTTAATTTAGAAACAATTTTATTTCCAAATATTTAAAATATTGGTCTATGATATTAAAATTGAATAAAGTTTCTGAAATATATAAATCCTAAATTTATGAAATACTAAATTTGATAGACTAGAATTGGAAGCAGTTGAAATAATACAAACATAATTACCAATTGTTTCCATACATTGTCATTCTACAACTATTTGATATATTGCTTCAAGAGCAAAATAATATGTGTTCAATATTTTTATTTGGAACTTTTAGTTTAGTTTAATTTTCATGACAGCTTACTCTTAATATTGTTTTGTCCTTAGAATGGACTTTGGTTAAGCCACTGGAGGAAGAGGGACCTGCAACTTAGGAGATAATAGGATAAGAGAATTGTCTCTTGGTCTAGATAGATAATATATCAGGCTACTGAAAGAACTAAGTGAGGTTATTGCAATACAACTATAAGTAATTTCTGAGAATTCAGTATTTGTTAGATTTTAGATTCCAATTCTTACATATTGGAGGAAGACAAATGTCATTGCCATCTTCGAAAGGGAGAAAAGGTGGAACTTCAGAAACTTCAGTTCAATCAGCTCTACCTCTGTATTGGACAAGTCTTCAAACACATTCAAGTAGCATATTTGTTAATATTTGCATAAGAATGCTACTGTTAACAGAAGCCAGCATGAGTTTGTTGTTAGAAAACTGAACTAGAATAATGTGACATAAGCACAAGGCATTTTGTCACTTGGGTTATGTTGCATTTTTATATTGTCTGAGACTGTAAGATACTACTTTATCTCCTTTGATAGAGTTGCTAGCAGAGTAGGTTTTCAGAATAATGTAGACCTGGATTTCAGCAAAGGTTTTGACAGATGAAAAATGTAAATAAATCTCATACAATCTGTTCCCAAAAGGAAAGTCTAGGAGGGAAAATGGAAATTAAGCAAAGGAAATCTTAATATGTATTAAAATTAGAAGGAAAAGGTTCAGAGTCAGTGAAGAGTGGAATATTGTCAAAACAGATTCCAAATTGGTAACTGAGAAAATAATCTGAGACCCAGATTTGCTCTAAGGTGCCTTTAGATTTATTGAAAGATGAAATGCCTAATAACTTAGCAAGGTTTTGCCTTTTATGCTCACCCTCCACAAAATGGACTAATTCAGAATTGGATGAGTATATTATGTGAACAAAAAAAACCATGTAATCAAACTTCCGATGGTGACATTGGGGCAAAGAGAGGAGATGAAGAACAGGCTCGTTTCTTCATCCACTTTCCTTGGTACTGGAGCGATCCTGTGGGGAACATGAATCCTGGAGAGAATCGTGATGGTGTGGGGATACTCTAGGAGCGAAGCGGCGGAGGGTGACCACCTGCCCAACGAAGAGGAAATCTTCGAGTCCAGCACGTAAGAGACTGTCATCTGTGAATGGCAGTCCTGAGGTCCTGACAGCCCAGCTTTAAGGAAGATGGAATATAGGAGACAGGCTGTGGCAGAGATCGATTTGGATAGTGCAGACAGAGAACACAGAGAATTGGAATAGTTTGGAAGAAAGTTCATAATTTGCAGAGGGTGAAGGAGACAAGAAAAGACAAATTGGAGCTCCAGAGGCAGTGAACAAGCGGAGGTGAGAGTGATCAGAGAGAAGCGGAGCAACTGACTGTCTGAGAGAGGTATTAAAAAATTGTGATGAACCAAAAAGAGGCAAAGAAAAGGGAAAGTGAAGATCTGAGAAAATTTCTGTAACTTAAAAAGAACATAATCGTGTTAAGTAATCACTGAACTCTGCTAAGGAAATGACAAACATAAAAGAAGCAGCGAGACTAGAAGAGACAGCAGACGTCCATTGAAAAGAACAACCATTAGTTAGCATTTTGACTCTTATCTGGTGAATTGTTGGATTATTAACACATTTTCTTTTTTCTTTTTTTTTAATAACAAATTTTATTAATTTTACAAAAACAGTACACAAACAATCAAGGCATAACAGCTTAAAAATTCTTTTCTAAAAAAAATTATTAAAGAAGAAAACCAATAGAACATACAAAATAATTCCAAATTGTAATATCAATATTTACGTTATCTATTTAACTTCATATCTTATCCTGACTTCTCCTTTTCATTCTAATTATCCAAATTATATTTCTTGGTAATTAAAATTTTATTGCCTTTCATAAACATACAAAACACAGAAAAAAAAAACCAACCTAAAACATCTTTTCTGAAGGCTGCTTGGTCCCGAGTTGAAACTTCACACAGACAAAATTCAAACATCATATTCACTTTATATATCCTTCCATATCTTATTTCCGTTTTCAATATCATTCTTTGTCTGTTCTATTTCCAGCTATCCATTCATCTTTTTTCTTTTAATATACTTCTCCTATACACTAATTGGAGTGACGCCTTTAACTCATTGCCCTAACTTAAAATTACTTCATATAACACTTAATTTGTCTTGGGATTCTGTTTAGTACTTTCTAAAATTACACGATAAATTTTGTAAGAAAGGTAAAAACACAGCAATAACTAAATAAAATCCTATATAACCACTATCCATATCATTAAAAAAAAAAACTAATCGTATATATAAATACTCATTTATATCTTAAGCAGTCTACTCTAGATACAGATATAAAGACACAATCTTATGTACCTTCCAGAATCCCTTTTTTTTTTCAATCAGATTCACCCATTGTCTCTAAATAAGCTTTTTTTCTTTAAATCTTGTTTCCCACCATTCAGGCTTCTCCTCCCCCCACCTTTCTCTCTTGCTTATTCTTCTCCTTGCCCTTTTTACCCCTTTGTCTCTCCTCCTCCCTTTTCTTACTCCCTTTCCGTTGTTTTCTAACCTTGCATCCACCTTTCCTCTCATTTTTCTCTTTTTTGGTTGTTTTTTCAAACCTTAAAATCCCCTTTTTCTTATCCTCTTTTTTCTCCTCCCCGGAAAAAACCCATTGTTCATCAAAGATGGCTTCTTCTTCCTCTTCTTCTTTGTCCCAGTCGTTCTGCTGCGTAGTCAACTTTTCATAAGTGCATAACGCCATTTCTAAAAATTGAAATAGAGTGCCCAAAGTATCTTTTCCATCTTGTTCTTCCTTTTTATATTTTTGATATTCAGTCTTTAGTTCATCCACAAGCGATGCCATCATAAAAAGAGAAACTTTTCCCAAAATAACCACCCAAGTACTTTTAATCAAGAATAATTCAAAAAAAGTTCCAAAAATTAATACTTTTTTTTTCCTTCTTCTACTTCTCTTTCTGGGGTTACTGTTTAATCAAAGAGGTCCAATTACCATATATCTTTCTTTAGGATTCTAGGCAATCTCCTCCTTTTTCAGCTTTGCTCCAATTTTTTTCCTCTCCCTTCCCACTTACAACAACATTTTTTTTTTAAATANTGTCCCTTGGCTTTAAATTTCAAAATAATTCACCTTCAGTGTCCAAATAAATTTCAAATCTTCATCTGCTGTTTCTATGGGGTGGGAGAGTGAAGAAAAAAAAAGTTTTTCTTTAATAGCTTTCTCCGCCGCTTTCCAATCTTCTTAGGGATACAGTGTATCCTCCAGCAATTCAAACAATTCAGTTCCAGAGAGTTTAAGAGATGTTGATTGACCCGGCTCAGCCAGCACTTTCACTTTTCTTGCTTCCTCCAGCACAATCTTACCCAGTTTCAGGCTTCTTCGTGGCGGCCATTACTGACCACCGCTCCACCACCTTGGGAAAAAGGGTTTTTTTCGGACAAGGAGGGGGTCTGTGACACCCCCAACCCCCTGTCTGGCTCCCCTCTCTCTTCGGCTGCCTCTACAGGGCAGCCATATCCCCCTGACCCATTTGGATCGGGGGCACCTCAGCGGCAAGCACAGCAGGAATCGTGGACAGTCGCGAACAGGGATTTCCTGTTCTGCGTGGCTTCGGTGGCAGCAGGAACACATTTTCTTTTTTGTTTTCTCTCTTGTCTGCATATGTATTTGCTTTTTCTCTTTTTCTCCTTTTTTTGATCAAAAAATTAGAAGATTTAACTAGGAAATTCAATGAAATAAGTGTTTATATTTATGCAAATTGCTAGGAGAGTGGTTTTTATAAGTTACCCTAGAGAAATTAAGAGTAGATAAATTTAGCAAGACTTGATTATACAAGTATATAAACTATATTAATTTAGATTGTATTCATTTAATAGTATTTAACTGTATCCAATATAGCAAATTTATTAACATTTAGGAGATTGTATTTCTATCTGGTAGAGCTATATTTAATACCTATTGATTATATATATATTTGAACAGATAAATTAATTGTTTATATAATTAAAAAGGGGGGATTGTCATATATCTATTTATTATATCTATATTTATAGTTGATGCATTATTTATGTATATTTTCAAATACATATACTGATTTACTTAGATAGTTATATATATTTATAGGGCTAAGATAAGTTGTGTATTTAAGATATTAATAGAAGATTGCTGATTGTGAAAGAACGGGAAAATCTGTAATCACTCAAATAAACATTTCAGAATTGGAAGAATCAGATTGGTAACTTTATAAATACTAATAATAATTTTAACAATCCATATTAGTTAATACCAACTTGGGCTAACGTCTATAGTATTTTAGGAAAGCAGACTAAAATACTAAAAGAAATGACAAGTATCACTACAACTTTGAAGACTGCGAAAAAACCTACATCAATGGCAACAACTTCAAGACGGTAGCTTCACCCACAATACAAAAAACAATTGATAAAATGCTAATGGCGGAAAAACAGAACAGCCCTTCTAACATCAGCATACAATCCACATTATTTACATTACAGGAAACAATGCTAAAGCTTCAGGAAACAATGATGAAGAATCATACAGAAATGAAAGCAGATATAAATGAAGTCAAAGAAGAAATGGGAAAACTAAAAAATGAAATGAAATTGGACATATCTAAACTTGATGAGAAAGTTGGTTCAATTCAACAAGCTTTAGAAAAAAATGAACATACAATAAAAGAAGTTGAAAAACGAACAGAACAAACTGAAAAGGGATTAGAAAGGGTTGATCAACAATTAAAAATAATAAGCAAAGAAATGGAAGACTCCTTGATCCATATTGAGATGGACCGGGCAGCATCATATCTTAAATTTCAAAAAGTGGTGGAAACTAAGGAAGAAAATCTGGAAATGGTAATGGCTGAAATCTTAGCAGATACATTGGGAAGACATAAAAATGAAATACTGAATGAATTGGATGATGTGTATAGGGTAAGCATGAGTTATGCCAGGTGACATAAACTCCCCAAAGAAGTACATATAAGATTTACAAGAAGAAAGGTACGAGACATTGTTCATAGAATATCGAGAGATCAACCTGTTGTCTATCAGGGAAAGGAGATTCAGATATTCAAACAGGTCCCGAGAAGGGTGAGGGAGCAGAGATAGGACTATAGATTTCTTGCTGCACGATTGAACAAAAGGGACATTCTCTTTCGGTAGTTGATTCCCGAAGGGATGCCTATTATGTGGTAAGAAAAGAGACTTAAAATTGACACCCTAGAAAAGGCACAGGACTTTTATGACCAGCTAGTCGGCCCGGAAGATCAGAGCACCAAGGAGGAACCCGAATTAAATACCCAAGACAAATATTAGCAACAAGAGAATAAAGAGGAAGAACAAAGGATGTGAACAACAGACCATCATCAACAGGAACAAGAAGACCAAAAAACAACAACCAGAACACAAAGAGAGATAAAAACAACTAGAAGACAAGGAATTAGGTACAATTAAGAGAATGGGAGAAGAAATAAATCTATTATCAATTAATATAAATGGTTTAAATTCGGCAATAAAAAGGAAAAGAATATTAGCAAAATTAAGTAAACAAAAAGTAGATATAATATATGCTTACAAGAGACACATATTAAAAAAATGGATGAAAAATATTTAGAATACCCCAAATTAGGGAAATTATATACTGCTTCAGCAGATAAGAGAAAAAAGAATGGAATAGCTGTATATATCAAAGAGGAAATAAAAGTGAAAGCAATTTTTGTGGATCCCAATGGAAGAATCTTGATGATGGAAGTGTGGATAGCTCTCAAATCAGTATTATTAGTAGTATGAAAACCAATGAAAACCAGCAAGAATTTTACAAAATGTTACATAAGAAAATTATTGAATTAGAACAAAGAAATATCTGTATCATAGGAGACTACAATGCATTAGTAGACCACAAAAAAGACTATAAAGATGAAAAAAAAAAGGAAAGGAATGAAGAGAGCTACCAAAAGCATGTCTTGAAATGTTTACAAAATTTAATTTGATAGATGTTTGGAGAAAACTTAACCAAGAAAAAAATGAATTCACTTTTTACTCCAATGCACACCAATCCTAGTCACGCATTGATATGGCCTGGATGGGAGGAGAAATAGGAGAGGAAGGGGAAGACATAGAAATTTTACCAAATTACTGGGCCCAACCATAACCCACTTAAAATAAACTGGAGAGGTAGAAAGAAAACAAGACGTAGATGGACCCTAAACATTCAAATATTAAAAGAGACCAAATTTGTTCAGAAATTGAGAGAAGAATTAACATATTTCTTGAAGGAAAAAAATAGACAACACACGTTGACACAGAATCTATGGGATACTATGAAAGCGGTTACCGTGGGGATCATAATATCATATACAATAAAAAGAAACAAAGAAAAATTTGCTCAACAAAATAAATTGCAGGAAACAATTAAGAAATTAGAGACTCAATTACAAAATGCCCCACAAAATATCAAGTTAAAAGAACAATTGAATTTAACTAAACACAAACTTAATCTAGTAGATTAAGAAGAAATAGTGAAAAACTTAAAAATATTGAGACAAACATTCTTTGAACATGCTAACATACTGGAAAGATGGCTCTCTCATAAGCTTAAGAAAGAAAGAGAAAAAAGAATCATCCACCAACTACAAGATGAAAATGGAAAATACCATCATACAATAGAAAGAAAGAAAAACATTGCACACCAATATTTTGAGAATTTGTGTAAGAGAGAGGAGATAGAGGAAGAACTGATAAGGAAATATTTGAGAGAGGAACGAGGCCCAACAAGGCCCATCGATAGCAGAAGACCTGAAGGAAAACCTAATCAAAGAGATAACAATAGCAGAATTAAACCAGGCAATTAGAAACCAAAAAAACAATAAAACAACAGGGCCAGATGGCCTCCCAGGGGAATTCTATAAAATGATGGAAGACTTACTAGAACCACTGACTTTATAACGAGGTTATGATAGATGCTAAGATGCCAGATACATGGAGGGATGCACTCATCTTGCTAATCCCGAGGGCATGGATACAAGACAAATCGAAAACTACAGACCAATATTGTTATCAAATGTTGACTATAAAATATTTATGACCATCATTGCGAATAGACTTAAGAGACTTTTGAATGATTACATTCACTCAGACCAAAATGGATTTCTGCCAGGCAGACAAATTAGGAACAATTTGAGGACAATAATAGATATTTTAGAATATTATGATGCCCACCCGGAGAAACAAGTATCACTTGTCTTTTTCGATGCTCAGAAAGCATTCAATAATTTGTGCTGGCAATTTATGATACAGCTAATTTATAATATGAATTTAGGAACTAAATTTGAGCACATAATAACAGCAATATACTCCAATCAGAAAGCAAATATTATAGTGAATGGTGAAATAACCCAGAGCTTAGAAATACCCTGTTTCTCCAACAATACGGCCTCCCCCAATAAGAAGTCCCAGCATGTTTTATAGGCATGAAATGAAATTAAGCCCCTCCCCCCAAATTAAAGCCTATATTAAAACATGTGAAATGGGGCGGAATGGGGGGGGGCTTGCCACTAGGAAGTACTTTTGTTGCATACCCGGATATGGTGCTGCCTGCATTGACCCCGATACAAAGTGCCCCACCAACGCGGAGGTCAACATCCAAGCTGTCTCTGCCCGCCCAAACATGCAAGGGGGGGGAATTAAGCCATCCCCCAAAAATACGGCCTAGCCATTTTTTCAGGGCTCAAAAAAAAATAAGACCCGGCCTTATTATATGAGAAACACGATAAGAAAAGGAGTTAGACAAGGTTGCCTACTCTCTGCTCTGCTTTTTATATTATCATTTGAGACTCTGCTTAGATGAATTAGGCAAAACCGGGAAATAAAAGTTCTAAAAGTCAGGAAAGAAGAATACACATTACAAGCTTTTGTGGATGATATGGTCTTTTTATTGAAGATCCAATAGAAACAGGAAAGGAGCTAATTAGCGAATTAGAAAGATATGGAGAAATAGCCGGTCTGAAAATTAATAGACAGAAAACAAAACTCTTGTCTAAAAATTTAACGGAATCACAACAAATAGAATTAGAAAGAATAATGGTACTACAAACAATAAAGAAAATTAAATATCTAGGTATATGGCTGACCGCACAATGTAAGACAATAAAGAAGAATAACTATGATAAATTATTACAACGAACAAACCAAGCTTTGGAATTATAGGCTAAATTGCAATTATCTTTACTGGGAAGAGTAGCATCTATAAAAATGTCAATTTTATCCAAATTTTTATATTTATTTCCAAAGACCCCTATTGGACTAGAGAAATTCTTTTTTAATGAACTTAATAAAATTATGCTGAAATTTATTTGGTTAAGCAAAAAACCTAGAATAAAGATAAAATAATTACAAGATGTAAAAAGCAGAGGAAGATTGGGTCTTCTGAACTGGGAGTTATATTACAGTGCAGAGGCGTTAATCTGGATGAAAGAATGGATCAATCTAACCAATAAAAGAATACTAAGTCTGGAAGGCCACAACTTGCAAAGAGGTGCCTTTTTGTGGGAAACAGGAATTAAGAAACAACAGTACTTCCATAGACATCTAATTAGAGATTCCCTGCTACAAAATTGGATCAAAATCAAAAAAAGACACCAAATGAAGATACCATTTTGGTTATCTATGATGGAGGCTATGATAAATCCAAACAATTTAGACTTAGCTAAAATGATAAAATATAAAGATGCATTAGATGCAGAAGGAAATTTGAAATCGATGTAAGATCTTCAAAAGCAAGGGATGTATATCAACTGGTAGGCATTTCTCCAGCTTCAAATTAGATACAAAAAAGATATTCAGGATTTTGGAATATATTTGAAATCACAACAATTAGATAAAATCTTCATTGGCCCAGAACAAAAAAAATTACAAAAATTTACAAGTACTTGTTGGAGGTGGATTTAGAGGAAGAGATAGTGAAGGGATACATGATAGCTTGGGCTCAAAACTCAGGACATAATATAAATTTGACAAAGGGAAAGAATGTGGACATAATATACATAATATATTATGTATATTAGGACATAATATAAATTTGACAAAGGGAAAGAATGTGGAATTGAAATTATAAGTTAATGAAATCGGCAGCATACAAAGAGAATGCCTATAAGATGTTCTATAGATGGTATTTGCCTCCTTCAAGTTTAGCGAAGATGTATCCTAATATGAATCCGACATGTTGGAAGTGCAAGAAGAAGAAAAGTACATTCTACCATGCATGGTGGTCATGCCCAGATACTCAAAAATATTGGCTAAAAATAAAAAATGGTTGCAAGAGATTACCAAAGTACAAATAGAATTAGAACTGGAATTATTTTTACCAGGGATATTCAAGAAGAAATATGAGAGAAATATAAAATATGTAATATTACATATCATGACGGCAGCCAGAATTGCTTATGCCCAATGCTGGAAACAATCATTTATACCTCCAGATGAATTGGTTATTCAGAAAATAATGACGTGTGCCAAGATGGATAAACTAACTTCGATGTTAAAAGAGAGAGAGGAGACCGAATACTATAAAATCTGAGAAAAATGATATGATGGATCGAACAAAGATAGCTAAATGGTTGATGAAGTAAGGATAAACAATATATAAGTTAAATGTTTATAGTCGCATAAATTGTATATATTTGTAAATAATGCACAAAATAGCATTATTTGTGCATTATTTGTCGAATTTAAGATACTTTTACTTTTTACTTGTTTTACTTATTTTTGTTTTTAAATCTATAAAAGATCAATAAAGTTTATTTAAAAAACATGTAATTCTCAAATATGGGCAAAATGTTTCACCCACAAAATATACGGAATGCTGATTTTCATTCACAATGATGTTTAGATTTCTAAATCTAAAAGTTTCTTCTGTTTGTGTACTCTGGGGCAAAGACTTAAGACTCTGCCAAAAATATTGCTTCTCTGCAAATTAGTATGCCTTGCTGCCTTTTTGTCTGGCAATCAAATATGATTCAAGCTGTCATTGTTATCCTATTACATAGAGAGGTTGTTGTGTTAAATTAGAGGCCTACATTTATTCAGACTTATGGTAGAAATTCAGAACTTGGAATCAGAATTTAAAAAGATAATCTAATAGACTGGCCACCTGTCCAGCGATGAATTAAAACCTTGTTTAGGATTAGCTCATCAGTTTCTAATATATCTCTATGCCCATAAGACAGAAAGGCTTAAAGGAAAGATAAAGTGCTATCTAGATGTTTTCTAATAGGATAAGAAGACGATCTTTTCATATAAAATATTTGGAAATTAATAGGGCAAAGTTCAACATAGCAGCAGATGTGCTTGGATTGGGAGCAACAAAAATAATACATAGCCATGAATATATATACACTGATTTGAAACATTAAAATTCCCACTATTTATTTTAAATTAATATAAAAAGAGTGGATGCTCAATTATTTCTACAATTCTATTACATGTAAGTTTTCCTTAAAAAATACAGACGAACTGGGACCATATATTCTTATATTAGAATATTAGAAATCATTCTCTTTAATGCTTTTTTACATAGAAATTATATGTTAAGCCCGAGTTGATTTGATTTGGACTCTGAAACAAAAAACCTAGTAGGACAAAAAAGAAGCTAGCTTCAGGAGAAGTCTTACATGATGATTTACTCCCTCCATAATGGGATGGGGGTGGCATATTTTTGTCCTTTTTATGCAGATATTTTGACATATCACATATTGGATTGTAATTCACTATCTTAGGAAACATGGAACCAATAGATAATAAACAATAATCTTGTCATGTGGTCAACCCTCTTTAATCTCATAGAGACTTTAGTCATCTATATGTTTGATGCCACCTCTATTTTCCTATATAACTGTTTTTAAGACTAGGTTACAATTGCAAGTTTCACTGATTTTCTTTCCTTTTCCTTTTTTCCCTTTATTGTTTTAATTTTGCATTCTCATTTCATTGAATGATATGATTCAAAAAGTAACATTGACAATAAGAATTTGGTTATTGTAAAGTATATTACAGTTTTTCTGCATGCAATATTATCTATGTTTCTCTCAGCACCTTTGTTATTTGTTAGTCTAATACTTCAGTTAGATTTCTAAAAAAATTGGTTATTGTAAAGTATATTACAATTTTTCTGCAGGCAATATTATCTATGTTTCTCTCAGCACCTTTGTTATTTTGTTAGTCTAATACTTCAGCTACCATGGATTTCTAAAAATGAATGTTTGTAGATTATTAAAGACACATGTTCACATTATGTATGTTACTTATTTCATGCCTTGTTTGGGAAATATTACTGCATCATAAAGAATCAAACTGAATGGAACTTCCCTGAGTGGCAAATTTAAAGCTGAAAATAATTAAATAGAAAACACTTTGAAAGCTCCAGGAAGCTAACGAGCTCATTTCATTATATATACTTTTTATGGTTCATATTAACTTGCTTCTTCCTTTTTTTTCTGACTGGTTATCTTCCTAAGGGCTTACAGTTCAGCTGATTGATAACCGTTAGTCAAACCCAGTAACTGTATCGTTCTGTGGTTGGAGAGGGGTGTGGAAGTGAATGGCATGCTATTCTGTTGTGGTTTTCCTTCAAGCTTCCAATCATGCCAGACATTGTCACAATTGTAGATATGATGGGCAAAGGAAACCGTTGGTCAACCATAAACCAAAAACAGTTATTTAGCGCCTAACAAAAGCAAAGAGAGGAGGGGGAATGCCAGCTAAGCAGGCAGAAATCCCTTGATCAGTCACATAATGTAATAGGGCTGTTAAAGCCAGACTGAGTGTTAGATACATCAGTTATAACAAGTTGCTAAGAACTTGGTTCTGGCAAATGAATATTTTATTTTGATGGCTCTATTTGGAGGGGGAGGTCCCTTGTGTAGGATGAGTGAAGAAGTATATACATGACAGGAATGATAAGTTCTATTAATAGCAGGAGAGGGGGCAAGAAAGCACCCTGGCTGATGATGCCAATTATATTTTGGTGTATAATACAATGGGTGATATGCAAGTTTAGGGTATCCAGAAGTCAATCTTGAGGCAGAGGATTAAGATGATCAGTTTTAATAACTTAAACTAGGACTGTCTCCTACACAGCATTCAACTAGAATCGTTTCTGAGAAGACGTTTAAAAGACTGACTGATTTATTCTCTTCAAGTGTTTTGAAAAAGAGTATAAGGTTAGATGGAGAGAAAAACTGTCATTTATATATGAGATAATTACTTTATGAGGAAATATTGTCCTGCAAACAATTTTAGCTTGTTGTCAGCAACATAGGGAGTGGAATCCTTCTGCTTTTTTTTTTTCTTGTCCTCCAAACGTGATTCAGGGATTTGGCCATTCCTGCCACCACCATCCCACTCCAGGTTTCTGTGAGCATAGTGTTTGGAAGTGGTAAAGCAAGGAGGGAGGATCAAGACAGGAAGCTGATTTGACTAAGTGGAGAATGGTTTACAAGTTGGTTGTAATTAGTGCAAGTCTGAAAAATGTGATAATCAAGTTAGTGTAAATTTTCAATGCATCTCAAACTTCAGTTAATGTGAGGCTAGCACATGTGCAATTGACACAAACACAGTTGTAATTGAGGTTTTAAATGTTGCTAATCTGCGTGGATACAAAATGGACAAAAGAAAGATTCTGTTAAGTTTGGAGCATGGGCGCGAATAATGGAGACAAGCTGGTGAAACGGTGAACTTCAAACTCTTTATTTACATGGTGTGACAGCTCAAGCTCCATGGCTGCAACAGCCTTCCTTATGTAGGCAACTTATTAGATATTCAACCAATGAAAACCAGGGAGCACTAGCTCCGTTAACCAAAAAGAGAGGCTCGTTAATGGCCAATCAGTTTCACCAGAACGGTCCAATCTGATATTGCCATTAACGGCCAATCAGAAGTGCAGGGCCAGAACCCTGCACTTGACTTCAAGCTCAGATTATTAACACATTTATTCATTCACAACACCCCTTCCCCCCGGGTTTCGTTTACGGGGTGCGGTTACATAGTCCTTGAGGTAGGACGGTTGCTTTGTTATTCTCGTTGACTTTCGTTGTCCCCCCGGTATTTGGCTGCACTCTTGATGAGGTAGGGTGTTGTTTGGTGAAGGTGGTGCCTCTGACTCTGAGTTCGAATTTCCGTTGTCACCAACATCTTTGGTATCCCCGAGAGGCAAACTCACTCCCATCCCTGATTCCTCTTCATGTGTTTCCGTTCCGCTATCGTTCCTTTCATTAAAGTTTTCTACAATTTCAAGTTCATCTTCCTCCGTATCTCCCCCCCACCCCCCTCAGTTAGGGCATCAGGGAACTCGGAGATCCACTGTTAGCAGCCTTGATCGTAGTTGATCAATATGGCGTTTCCATAGTCTATCATCGCAGCATTGCACAAGGTAGGATCTAGGGCTCGTTATGCGGACCACAGTCGCTTCTACCCACAACGGATCGTGCGACAAATTTTTAGCGAATACCAAGTCGCCTACCTGGAAGGTACGGCATCGCCCGCTGGATCCGTGTGGTTTCTCAGGTTCGTAGGAGGGGTGTAGGCGGTTGAGGTGGGAGCGGAGTTTCCGCCCCATTAGCAACTCTGCGGGAGTTTTGTTGGTGACGCTGTGTGGAGTGATATGCTGTAAAAAGAGGATCCGGTTTATTTGTTCTTCGATGTTGTCATAGTCCATTTTTTGTACCAATTTTGTACGAATTGTACCATGCACTTGGCCCTTCCGTTGGCCGCAGGATGCGCAGGCGATGTCAGCGCATGGCGAATACCGTGGTCCGCCAGGTATTGTTCAAAGGACAGTGCGGTAAATTGGGGCCCATTGTCAGATATCAGCACGTCTGGTAATCCGTGGGTTGCAAACAGTCTGTCCAGTTTCTTAATGACCGCTTCGGTTGTTGTGTTCTTCATTAGATGGATTTCGAGCCAGTTCGAGTAGGCATCCACTGTTAGCAAGAATGTGTGGTCTTTGGTAGGTCCAGCAAAATCCAGATGGATACGGGACCAAGGTCCCCACGGTGTTTCCCATTTGGTTGGGATTGCTTTTGGTGGGGCGTTGCTAACTTCCTGGCATTTGTGACAAGCTTTGACCCATGTCTCGATTTGCTTGTCGATGCNGCGTAGTCATCAGGTACCTGGTCCAATGGCCATCCGCGTTCTACCCAACTGAGGACTCGCGCTAAGGTGGGGTCGCGTTTTTGCATCGCGATATCTTGGGCTGTTAATGGCGGCGTGCGAAGCGTCTCGATCTGCAATGTTGTCACTGTAGGCGCGGGGTCATCAATGGTCTCTGGAAGCGGTGCTCGGCTCAAGGCGTTGGCGTGGGGAATGGCTTTCCCCGGGCGGTGTTGCAGCCGATAATTATAGGCAGCCAAGAATTCTGCCCAACGAGTCATTCTGGGAGATAATATATAGGGGGTCGATTTATCTCCGGCTATTATTCCCAGCAAAGGTTTGTGGTCAGTCACAACAGTAAAGGCTCGGCCATACACGTACTCATGAAATCTTTTGACAGCAGACACAATTGCAAGGGCTTCTTTATCAATCTGACTGTAATTGCGTTCTGCTTTTGAAAGCGCTTTTGAGAAATATGCAACAGGGGCTTCGTTACCGTTTGGCACAACGTGGCTCAAAATGGCGCCTACTCCGAAAGGCGATGCATCACACGTGATTCTTAATGGCAAGGTCTCATTGTACTGCATTAGTACAGCGTCAGAAGTCAATAGTTCTTTTACATTTTGAAATGCCTGCTCTTCTCTATGTCCCCATACCCAAATTGCTTTTTTGTCCAATAAACGGTGTAGGGGTTCAGNGTTGACACTTATTTTTCTTCACTTTAAGACCTGCGTCTTTGAATTTCTGGAGGACCATCCTCAGGCGGTCCCGTAAAAGTTTCGGGGTAGGGGCAGTGATTAATACATCATCAAAGTATGGAACAACGCCTTTTATCCCCTGTAAAAGTTTTTCCATCAAGCTCTGGAAGATCCCCGGGGCTACACTCACTCCGAATTGGAGTCGGGTACATTTAAAAGCACCACGGTGCG
>BHEV01064600.1:0-21325 GCA_004319985.1 Emydocephalus ijimae | reverse complement strand
GATAGATAGATAGATAGATAGATAGATAGATAGATAGATAGATAGATAGATAGATAGACAGACAGTAAGGTAGGCGGGCGAGCGGACAGACAGATGGACAGACAGACAGGCGAATAGATACAGTTAGTTATAGACTAGACTAGTCCTTCTCTAAAATGAGCTATCTATCCTTGTAAACAATTATTTCATTACTAAGTCATAGAGGAATAAGGCCAAGCATTTAAATATATATATATACTTGATCCAAGTTATCTTAACGACATCTAGACTTTTTTTTTTTTCATTGGCAGGCTGTATTTAACACGATAACTTTGTTGTTATTGTTTTTCCTCTGTTAACCTCATAGCATGAGTCTGACAGCTGGGTACAAATTGTCTTTTATTGTGAAAATTATAGGGAGTTTGCTTTAGGTAACTTGCAACAGAAAGAAACACACTAGTTCAATGTGTCTCTTTAGGTTTCTCATTTTAATGTCTGCTTTGTAAACAAAGTAATTTATACTACAATTCAACACCTTAATTTTAATTAATAGCACTTTTATACTTGTAGAAATAGGCTGTCAAGTATACTATCTCAGATAAGGTATTCTTTCTTTTCTCTGCTGCATTATTTTAGTTTTGTTTTCTGTTTGTCAGATTTCTGCAAAAAGAGAAAAAGAAAAAAAAGAGAAATCTATTACTTTAAATGTTCCCCTTCATACCTGGCTGGAAACATCTTGGATAGGGACTTTTTCACTGATTGCAGAAACAAGGTAGCAATGTACTGATTGTTTTGTTAAATGCAGGTACTCCTTGACTTACAACAATTCACTTACTGACTGTTCAAAATAATAATGGCATTGAAAAAAGTGACTTATGATCATTTTTACACTTGTGATTGTTGCAGCATCCCCATGAGGAATGTTTGGATGCTTGGCCACTGACTCATATTTATGACACTTGCGGTATCCTGGGGTCATGTGATCACCTTTTGCGACCTTCTGACAAGCAAAGTCAATGGGGAAACCAGATCACTTAACGACCATGTTCTGACCAAATGACTGCAGTGATTCACTTAACAACTGTGGCAAGAAAAAGGCAAAATTCATTTAACAAATGTTTCAATTAGCAACAGAACATTTGAGCTCAATTGTTGTACATCAAGGACTACCTGTACGTTGCATCCTGCTATAGTTGACTTCAACAAGATTCAATAAGCCATAACTAACTGGATTCAATAGTAGACCGAGTCATAAACAAGGTTTATAATTTATAACGGAGGGATTAACAATTATAGGTAGTTCTTGCTTACCAACTGCTAGTTTAGCAACTGTTCAAGTCTCACTTTCACAATTCTGGATTCAGTCCCTGAACTAGATTGGTAGTAAATCTTATCCTTATTATTTTGATGCATCATGTTTATTAATATTAGATGATAAGGGAAAGTGCCTTTTCCTTAATTTTCATTTTAGTTATACAGTTTAAGAATCACAAGATGATTTAGCTGACTTTGGTTGAACCTTAAAATTATGCAGAGCTAGTCCTCATTAATAACTATGGATGCATTAATGAGAGGTGACCCAACTCCTTAAAACACTGGGTAGCTGACAACAATACAAACAGTAAGACCTTGTGCACACTGAATCAGATAAAATTCCGTAAGGCTTTGATGTTTATTTTAATCCATATTTTTTGAACATAATCAGAGTGAAGTAATATATATTTTTGGGAAAGTGCTGTTCAGAGTGCAGATTCCATGCAGGGAATGTGTGTTTTTCCAAGGTCCCAAACAATGATATTGTTTAATCTAAAGAAGTAAAAACTATAGTAGATAGGTTGTCCTTCAAATAATTGTGGCCTATGGTTTGAAGAGCTTAAAAGATGGAAAATAGCAACTTGAACTGGACTCAGAAGCTACATGGCAATCAGTGCATGTTCATTTCTTCCCTTGCTGCTGCATTCTGGATGAACTATAGCTTCTGAGTGATCAAGCCAGCTGTTCTGACTTAGCTCCCCAAACACAACAATCCTCTGCAGTTAAATCAATGATTCCTTTATTAGGAGCCCTGGCAAAAAGTTTCTCTCTCACTGCAGTCTAGCAAGTCTGTCCAGCAGGGAAATGAATAGTCTGTCACACCTATTCATTCCCTGCTTTTTATCCCCAGAGCTAGGGTGGAGCTTCACTAGCAGAGATGGCTCTTCTGTCCCAAGGATCAGCCCACAGATTTCCACTGCTCTCCTTTCCTTTGCCCTTTACACATCCATGCATCAGGCACTGGAGCCAGCTGCTTCTCCTCTTCCTCATCAGCCACCTCCAGACCTGGGAGCTGTTGACTGACCATCTGAGGGCTGATGGATGGCCCAGGCTCCACCTTTGTCTCTCTCTCTCTGACAACTCCATTCCCTTTTTCCCCCCTCAGAGCTCCCAGGTTGCCTTGATGCTGACCCTAATTCTGATACCTCCTCCTCATCTGATTTGGCTGCTGGAGGGGCTAGTGGCCAATAGGCCACAACATCATCCCAATGTAGATCACATGACAATAGTCTAGTCATAGGTCACTATGGAGTGGATGTCTATCCAGGGAGCCTCTCAGGAATGGGTGCAATTGATGAACCAAATGAATCTTTGCAACCTCAAAATGAATAGGGAAATCAAGAGGTGCAAGACCAAGAAATTGTTAAAAATCCTAGCAGACAGTGACAAACCACCTCCATGTCATGCCAAGAAAGTAGCATGCATATGTTCATAAAAATCACCTAGAATTATATTTAACTTGAGAATCGTGTTTGATTATAATTCTCTCTCTCTCCCACCTGCCTTCTTTCTGTGTAGGGAGTATCTGTCCATCTTCCCCCACAGCTCATTTTCTAAGTCAATGTGCTGCAGGGTCATCAAACTGGAAACAGGGACAGAAAGACTTAGGTTTTACTCTTCCCTTAGATATGATGGTCATATTGTATTGAGCTTATCGTTTCTT
Organism: Emydocephalus ijimae; assembly: GCA_004319985.1. Taxonomy (NCBI): domain Eukaryota; kingdom Metazoa; phylum Chordata; class Lepidosauria; order Squamata; family Elapidae; genus Emydocephalus; species Emydocephalus ijimae. The sequence goes on along the minus strand of BHEV01064600.1, from coordinate 18,369 downwards.
TTCAATCCTAAGCTGGAAAGTAAATAAGCTTCTGTCTACCTAACTGCCTATCTACGTACCAATTCACACAGGACAATTATATCCAACATATATAGATATGTCCGCTATCCAGCTAAAATTGTTCTTTTCTATCCAAAGGTAATATTATATAAGTAATTTCAGCAAAGTTAATGGTATCTTTTTGGACTGCATTTTATTGTTACCAAAGTGAACAGGCCAAGGTAACTGACCATGTAATTCCAGACAAATGTTAATTTCATGTGGAAATATTATTTGTTTAAATACTTCTTTTTTCTCTTTTAATAAGGGTACCTAAAACTACAACAACAAGAAGAATAGAGCACTAAAATCAAAAGAAATTGATAAAATGTCATAGTAAACAGCAGATCAAAATGAAAATGTGGTCTACATTAACACTATCTAAGTTGGGACAATCAATCCTACTTTGAAAAGGAATTTCACCACTAAGATTTGGAGGTAGAAAAGCCTCCATTTCAGATTTTCTATTCCTATTTGGGAGTTAAATATGGCCTGGGTTCTTTACAGGTGATAACTAGACTCATACAGTCTTAACCTTGAGATATAAATTGGAAACTTAATGTTGTCTACAAGGCAGGTACCAGAGAATAAATCTGCTTCTTGTATCGAGCTGAATTTCTGAAGCATTTTTGAAACCCACTCCAACTGGAATGCATTTTGCTAATCTACCATAAATTTCTTGGATGCCCTTTATTTGTATTACATAAAGGGCAAGCCATTTCTATGATATTCAAAAGGTCATCTGTTGTTCCTTTACAGGAGCTTTATTTTGTGAAGCTTTAAGAAACACAAAATGGAGCACTGGGTTATATTATTCTATGGTAGGGCTATGTAAAATGCTCTTGAACAGATTCTTCTACTACTTCTGATCCTGAGTGTTTCCAAAAATTTATCATGATAATCAGGAGATTTAACCCATGTCTCAGAATGAAGGATGTGGTTATTGTGGATTACAAGTATCTACACTTATTAAATAACACACACACACACACACACATATCAGAGAGCGAGGGGGGCGGGAGAGAGACAGACAGACAGACAGACAGACAGACAGGCAGACAGACAGACAGACAGAATAATTACATAATTCTGGTGTTCTTAGCCAAACTCAATGGGAGCATTTATCAGTGTCTTTATAGTAGTGCACAACCATGGAGTCAAAAAACATTGCAATGTTAAAGAATATGCCTTCTTTATTACAGTTATGGCTTATACTGTGTTATGCCTGTGTTATACTGTGTTTTGCCTTAAATTCATTCAAGATGAATTTAAGTCCCATAAAATCCAATAATCTTTCCTATAAATCGTATGTTAGAATAGAGCTTCAAATTATTATATGCAGCATTCTGCTAAAAGAAAATATACCTGATTATGAAAAAAAATATTAACCCATATTTTTGACCATATTTTTGATTAAAGTACATGGTTGGATTTAGCACTTCGTAACTGTAGGGTTACAAATTCTAAGCACTGTGTCAGAGCATGTAGTCATAGTGTTTGCTCACTGTCATTGCTAGTCCAGTTTTCAACTGATGAAGATACTATTCATATGAATGGAAAATATAATCTCATCACCATTCCATTTGCAGTTAGATTTAATTATTATTGATAATTGAAAATGATTTTTAAAAATGTTTGTTCTATATCTTTGTGTTGTGTTAAGCCATCATCACATTTGAATTAAGAATAAGAGTTAAATAAATACTATAAGGCTTTTCTTGACTAATTTAGGAAGAAATACCCAGAAGCCTTTTTGACACATAATCCAAAAGTAGAAAATAAACACTGAAATCAGGATCAAATTTGGGTCAGTCACCATGGCCAGATATGTACTCCTCCAAGCTTTTGGACCAATTTCCCTTGATTCGTAAACATGGAAATCTTCAGATGTATTTAATAGTTTACTCAAATCAAGAAACATATGATTGCTGAATGGCTTTCTAATCTGACTTTCAAGATTTCAGTTTTCTGAAGGAAGCCAATTCTATGTAAACATAAAATCTTAGGTCAATATTATATATCTTTTAGAATGAATAAATAAGCCCGAGACAAATCTGTCAAGTTTGAAACAAAATCCAAACATTAATTCATCATAATCCGTAGGCACGCTTGAGGGGAGTGGTGTGTGTCGCCAGTACATTTTTTTTAGGGCTCATGGAGCTCAAAGGGGGCCCATGAAGGGGAGATTAAAAAAAAAATTACAAAAAAAAATCTTTGCTCTTTGTAGAGTAAAAACTACAACAGGTTTCTCCTTTCTTTCCTGTTTATAGCCACAGACTACCTTTTGGATTTATTTTTATATTTGATCTGGTTAATCCTATGGACAGGACTGCCGTGAGGATTATTAAGTGCTGGAAGAAGACTAATATGGACCCACACATAATTTTCAGTGATTTTTATTGATTTTATTTTATTTTCTTTAAAAAGAAAAACAATCTTGGATATATACTTCATACTCTATACTTTGTACGTATAGCACATTTCCTTCCCCTGGTTGGCTCCGGCTTCCCGGCATGATTCTTTTATTTCCCTACCAGCTTTTCTGCAAACAGCCTCCACCCCCTTTTTCTCACCTTATAAACCCGCCCTGCTACTGCCAGGCCCCCAAAGGGTCGGTTAACATTTTCCTTCAGAGCCATTGTGAGAAAATTTGCATTAGATTTTGCAGAAAGTTGCAAACAGGTGAGAAGTCGCAAACAGGTGAGAATTGAGCAGGCCTCAGGGAAGAAGGCCCAACATAACGAGTTTTTTTAAAAAAATTCCATTTTACTCACCAAGTTCTTTGCAGATTGTTTTATGCCATTGCCTAATAGCATACTCAGAGTGCAATGTGGTCCCCTAATCAGATTAGGGTTAGGGTTAATTGCAAATTGCAAGTATGTTTGTTTGAATGTGTGGACACAAAAATCAATAAAAATCACCAAAAATTATGTGTGGGGGCCCATATTAGTCTTCTTCCAGCACTTAATAATGCTCACAGTGGTCCTGTCAGTAGATCAAATATAAAAATAAAACCAAAAGGTAGTTTGTGGCTATAAACAGGAAAGAAAGGAGAAAACTGTTGTAGTTTTTACTCTACAAAGAGCAAAGATAAAATAAAAGTAATGGAGAGGGAATAAAATGGTTTTCATGAATTCTTAGGTATTTGTGATTTGTTAAATTAGAAGGCTACCTTTAGTTCAATATTCTTTGAAATAATGTATCTGCTAAAAACTGGATAGAGAGGAAGCAAACTTTCTAAGACATTTCAGTCCAGTTAAGTGATAGTTACAATTCTTTAAATAATTTATTTTGGTGGGTATTATAAATAGCCACAAATAAATAAATAAATCATGTATGGAGAGAGGAAAAGCCAGAAGCTTATTGTTTACTTGTTCAATGATTAATATATATTAAATGGATGGTTAAAATGTGTAGAACACAGAATTTCACAAGACTTCAACACACACACACACACACACACACAAAAACTTGTTTGTTTTTATTTATTTATTTAATTGATTTGCTTGCTATCCATCTCACCATGAAATGACTCCATGTGGCTTACAATGCCAAAAAGAATAAAACAATACAAAACCACCATTGTTAGGAATATGAGTCACCTAACAGCTATTTGGGTTAGAAATATATAAAACAGGATAGACATTTTAATACTGTCTCTTTAAGGGAATGCAAGAGCATGCAATTGGGTGTGGTTTCTCAAACGGCCATAAGATGGAGCCAGAAACCTGGGTTGTTTAGTCTTAGTCTGAGTCTCAGTCTCAGTCTCAGAAGAGAGTGTATCTCTGTTTCCTTCTGTTGGAAAGTATTGCCGTTCCTCCATTTTTACTAATTGACTGATATTCCTGGATTTAATGTAAGTCTGATACTGAACTGTTTTTGACACTGGACTTTGTTACTGAATTATCCCTGGATTGAAAACTGACTGATTTAACTTGTGAATGACTTTGGATTGCTTGTTTGGACTTTGCTTAACGTTTCTGGAAGTAAAAACCTACATTTACTGTACAGTGTATCTGTGTGCTCTGTGTGTATTATTCCAACACTACTCTCTATATGTCTGTATGCGCTCATTCTCCTAATGGGGAATTACCTCAACAACCATAAATAAGAATAAGAATGAGAGTGGTGCAGGGGCCTAGAGGTGCAGCTCTCATCTCACAATCAGGAGGCTGTGAGTTCGATCCTAGGTAGAGGCAGATATTTCTCTCTCTGGGCACACTGAGAATATATCTACTGAACAAAACTCCTCATTGGTGACAGGAAGGGCATCCAGCCATTAAACTCTCTGCTAGCTCTATTTCAGTTGCCCAGACTTCACCACCTAAGGAATTATGGTGTTGTTAAAAAAATATGATAAATGAGAATAACCCATAGAAAAATATGAATTATCAGATGTAACTAAAAGAAAGGGAGGGGAAGGGAGGGAGGAGGGAGGGAGATGAGCAGGGGAGGACCTCCAGGATAATGCTCTCCCATTGGAACCCAGGGCAAGTCAAGTTCTTGCAGAAGGTCTGAAGTGAGAAGTTTTTCTCCTCAAGAAAAGGGCAGGAGCAATGGCTGAGAAAGCTTTTCTCCTGGATCCTGCCAGCCAGAATACGTGCCAGGGGCCTGAAGCATAGCTCCTTTGCTGGTGGGCCCATCCCCTTTGGAAGATAAAGTTTCTCAAGTAACTTAGACCTATGCCACAAAGGGCTTTAAAGGTTAAATTTATATATTTTCCCAGCCTTGTTAAAAGCTTAAGGTATTTTTATGGTTTCAATTTTTATGGTTTTATACTTCTTGCTTGTTAAGTTTTTTTTTTATTGTAGCTTTGTAAGCCACTCAGAGCTGTTGTTAGCCAATTACTCTCTTTTTTATATGAATAAGTGCTCTGAAGCATATTCAACAGCCAGTGTTATAAGGACAATCTTCTTTGTTGCATTTAATGTAATAAATCTGATCACAATAGGGATAATATGCATTTCTACTATATAACGATGCAACATTACATTGCAATTATGCCAAATTTTTTCTAGAGAAAGAGAAGTAAAACTTTAGAAAATTCTTTTCAGTGAGTAGAGATATTGATTTTAAGATATTAAGATTCAATACACTATATGTTTATGCTTACTGATTTATATCTTCCATATTCAATTGTAGTGGCTTCCACCTTTCTACCTGTCAAGCAATACGACTTTATTGGTGAGGAAACATGCAATCTAACTGTATGACGAAAAGTATATGGAAGTATTCTGCATAGACTTAATCACAATGGCTTTTTACACCTTTTTGGATGACTGATCATTCCATCGACCAGGCATGGAACATAATATTATGTTACTGAAATTTGGAATTCTCATGTAACAATATAGAAGAAAAGTCAGCAGAGCCCTCACTGCCACTTAAATCTAATAATGGGATAATAACAATATTCTACTGAAAGAATAATATTCATAGGAGCAATCCAGTGGTGGGATTCAAAATTTTTTACTAATGGTTCTGTGGGTGTGGTTTGCTGGGCATGGCATGGCTTGGTGGGTATGGCAGGGGAAGGATACTGTAAAACCTCCATTCCCTCCCCACTCCTGGGGGAAGGTTACTGCAAAATCCCATTTCCTCCCCACCCCACTAACCTGCTTTCCAGCTCCATTCTCCTGTGCAAGGCAACAAAAGAAGACCCAGCCAATCAGTTGGGACTCAGGAGGCAGAGAATAGATGGGGGCAGGGGCAGTCGGAGATGGTATTCTGAACTACTCAAAATTTCCACTAATGTTCTCCAGAACTGGTCAGAACCTGCTGAATACCACCTCTGGAGCAATCCCAAATGCTCCCTGTGTCTGTATTTGTAACTTTAAATAAAATGGAGTCATTAAGTTCTAAAATTTGAAATAGTATTTTTAAAATTCCACTTGAAATTTCATTTGCGTTTTTTAACAGTCACATCCCATTGTTGTAATCCACAATTGCATTTTTTACACAATTCCCATTAACATGAAAAATATTCCCCCATCACGTACATCAAATTCTCAAGTATATAAATACACATTTGTTAAATTTCCTTCTATTGTTCTCATACTATTTCCTCAATATATCGATAATGTTTTGAACTTTCTAGGGAATTAATTATTTCACTTAATTTTACATCATCTGCAAAGTTGATACAAATTATCTCTCCTCCTTAAAGTTGTCAGTGAAAATGTTGAGCCAAGAATCAACACTTTTGGCATGATTCTGTATTGTAGTTAGTTTTAGAAGGAACTAAAACCATGGATAACCTTTCTTTGAGCATATTTTTCAAGCTAATTGTTCATTTGTCATGCCATTCAGCCATACTCAATTGGTTATTTAATCAGAATGTCATTGAGTACTTTGTCAATGGTTTTTCGTGAAGTCAAATATATCATGCCTGTAGCATTCAATAATCTGTTAAGATGGTTAGTCAATCATATAGGAACTAAGATTGGATACAATCAGTAGGTATTCAGGCACATCTCTTTCAAGTAGTAACAATTTAGGAATGGTTTTGTTAGTTATCACAACTTTCTATAGCATGATTCTATGTCACCTCTACCAGTGGTGGGATTCAAAACAATTTACTACTGGTTCTGTGGGCATGGCTTGATGGGCATGGCAGGGGAAGAATACTGTAAAATCTCCAGTCAGAGGTGGTATCTGCTGGTTCTCCAAACTACTCAAAAATTCCGCAACCAGTTCTCCAGAACTGGTCAGAACCTGCTGAATACTACCTCTGGCCTCTACTCACCATTGTCTCTTTCTCCTATGAAACTCTACTGCCCAAAACTTAATTCTCTCCCTCTGCTGTAGTTGCAGACTGAAAGGTTTTCCTTCTGCAAGAAACAACTTTTGGAAGCAGAGTCATCATTAGTGTTTAGCTGACTTTTTTTTTTTTTCATTATCTCCTGAATCTGGTTTGGTTGAAAAAGGTTCAGGAACACAGGAAGCTTCCTGTTATAACTAAAGAGCAGATAAATATGACATTTTCAGTAAGAAAAACACTCGTGTTGATAAAAGATGAAAATAACTGTCTAGAACCAAACACTAAGCAAACTTCAAGCTTCTGTCTAAAAAAAACAAACCTTAAGCCAAATTTCCGAACAGCAACCTGACAATTTTTTTATAATCACAACTCAAAAAATAGAAAACCCTAACTACAATAAATATGAACCTTAAGAGTGCTCTACCATTAGTCTGTCTGCAGAACAGCAATCTTCAGAGAAACCTGTTTCCTCCAAACATTCTTAAAGGAGTAAATATTGTTTTTTCCATGCAAAACAACGCACTATTTTGTTATTCCTGTTCCAAAAAGACCCTCTAATATAATGGATTAAAATATTGTAATGAACTGATAGATCATAAGGCTGATTAATTTCTTCTTTTATGCTATGATTTCAAATTACGAGATGAGAAGCTATGCATTAGGCAGCCTATAATGCTATATCATCCCATACCAAAGAGAAGGCAAAGCTATTATTTCTTCTCTTAATGGAAGTTTTGCTATACACAAATAATAAATCAGATATTGATAGCTGACAACTGCAATTAAGATAAGGCTATCATGCTTGCATAGTCTGTCTCCTAACAAAAATCCTGGGTTGCTGTAAAGTTTCAAATCTGCATAATATATGTACTATGCGCACCAACCATAATTGGATATATTGCTTCCAAACAGTTTGCTAAAACCCTTGTATGCTTCTTGTAAACTTTGATTGATTGTCTCTATTTCACTCATGCCCTTGTGTATATCTTCCAAGAACAATGCTGAAGTTCCGTAGTATTAAATGTTTTGAGTTTGTATTAAACTCCAATTACAACCTGGTGTCTCTCGAAATGAAGTCTTATTTTAGAAGAAGTGATAGTACTCTTACAGTCTTAAAATAAAGCTGAAGATAGACATTAATCAGGGCTTCTGATTAACTCTTATTGGCTAAGAAAATGGATTTAAAAAAGGACCTCATTATTATGAGAGATGGCAGGCAGCTCATAGCGGAATACTTAATTTTTTGCCACACCAAGAGAAAAATTTTTAATAATGGAAGCAATTTGGAAAACATTACAAAATGTTATTTGAATGAAAGAAGGACAGAGAAGGATTGAAAAGGACATCTCCTTGATGTTTACATGGAGAAAGATTACACAAATAGTTACAGTTCTTTGAGAAAAGCTCTGGAGAAAAGAATTTTGAAAAACTTGAAGCATATGTATTTTCATTTTGAATAAGCAATTAGATGGATTACTAATGGGTAGTCTGAAGGTCAAAGGCCATTTCTCCAGTCTGAATGTTCAACTGCAACATATCTGAAGGACTTCAGGATGCTAAAACTAATATGGACCAGAAGCATACTATTAAACACTAAAGGATGTATATGAAGCATGACTGAATACTGAAACCAACATTATATTGGTTTAATTTTTTTTTAATAAACACCATTGGCCTCCTTTCCACAACAAGAGTGTGATTTCATAATTAGGTGAGTCAAAGTGATAATTTTTAGCCATTTTTATTTTTAATAAGGATGGTACCTGTGCAATATACAAGAGTCAAATGTGAATAAACGTGAGAGAAAGATGTGGAAAAGCAGAAAGGAGAAATAAAAAAATTAAAATACAAAGATAGAAAACCACTTGCCTGCTTCAATGACTCCAGGATTTATTCACCTGCTCCTTTAAAAAAAAAAAAAAAAGCTGGAACTTCTTCTTTGCGGACTTATCAAATATCCATATTTGATAGTTACTCTACAACAATATTTCCAGGTCAGACAATGAAACAAACACTGGAATATTTTCACATAATGGAAATTCAGCTATTTTTTAATGTAACATTTAAAAAATAATAATATATGCATATGTTTGTTATTGCTTTTTAGACATTCTGGTTATGGTATTAATGGTATTTATTTATACATGTGAGTAAAAATAACTGTGAAGTCCCTTCTATTCTGAATTTGGATATGTCTATGGAGTTTTCTTGGTAAAAATATAGAAGTGGTTGCAATTGCCTTCTAGCAGAAAGGTTTTTTTTTTCAACTTCCCAATCTCGCACATAGATATTATATCTCCTGATGAGTCCAAAGAAAGTGCAAATCAGATCTGATTATAGTTTTAGCTTGCTGAGATTGCCCAGTTTCTTTCACTTTTTGAAGCTGTATATCTACAACTATATTTATTTTTATAACTGTATCTACATGGCCATGTGTGTCAATTTTTCCCCAGCTGTATCTGTAAATCTCAATTTTCCATATATTAATCATTTATTCTGGAATGGCTACTCAGCAAAGTCTTACAGATATGTCTAGCCTTGATTAATTTATGTATCACAGTTCATATGAACCAATATACATAAAGATCTGCCTACTCAGTAATACAGATACTGTTAAGGACTAAGGTAACGCGTTCAGTAACAACCCTAATAGCTTTACTTTAACAGCAGGCTCGTAATCCTGCACTTCTCATTGGCCCACAAATAGTGAGTCGTGATTGGTCGTTTCTGGCTGATCTGATTGGCTGATAGCGGGTCTCTCTGATTGGACGCTTGTTCGAGCTGTAAACTCAAATCATTGGTTATTGTGACAGCAGCCAGCTCTATAAAAGAGCTGCTGCTGCCCAAGTATTTTGCTCTGTTCTGAAGTTACTAATAAAGAGTTGAAGTCACAGTTCGATGCCTCGTCTCCGTTCCTTGCACCCATGCTCAGGACATAACACTGGCGATGAAGGTGGGATGTGGAGATGATAGAGCTGACTAAACACTCATTGAACAAGACAGAGCACGTGGATGAGAGTGCATGCAACAAACGGCAGGATGATCAGCGGCACCATACCACCCGCTCCATTTGACCCGGCAAACGAAGACTAGGACTCGTATATAGACCGGTTCCAAATGTTCCTGGAGACCAACAATCTGAAAGATGCTACGCCTGGCAAGAAACGAGCAGTGATCTTGACCCATTGCGGGCCCGCCGTTTTTAAAATGGCTAAGGCATTTGCCAAACCAGCGGAAGTGAAGACCATGGATTGGGATAACCTCACACTGATCCTCCAGGCCCATTATGCACCCGCAGTGCCTACACTGATACGAAGACATGAATTTTACCAGAGGGACCAATGGAGACTTCGTAGCCAACCTCCGGAACCTGGGAGGACTCTGTGGTTTCGCAACCTCAGGAAGCCATGAGAGACCGAATAGTTCTGGGATTAAATGACCACATGGTACAGAGCAAGATCATGGTGAAGGGAGACATCAGCCTCGCAGATGTCATCGCCGATGCTACTGCCGCAGAAGCAACCAGGAAGTCAGCCGCTCGAATGCGCCGAGCGAACGCACCACACCACCAACTCGCTAATGATAATACGCCTTCCTCTGAGAGGCACACTACTACTGCCCATCATGAAGACCTCAAATCCTCCTCAGACAGCGAGGAAGAGGAGGTCAACCGGCTCCGCTCAGAACGAGATCAAAGGAATCAGAGACTTCCGCGCCAATGCGCTGGTTGTAGGGCAAACCACCTGCGATCAGACTGCAAATTCCTCGACGCACTCTGCCGTTCCTGTGGAAAGAGAGGCCACATTGCAAAGGTCTGCAGAAGCAAGCGAGGGTCCAATCCAAGCCGGAGGGAGAATAATCTCTGCCAGGATACAGGCAACCCACCTGTAAATTGGGACCGCCTGAACCACCAATGGAACAACCACCACTACAGAAATCGAGCACCTGCCGCTTCAACAAAATGAGAAGAGGCACACCAAACTATCACTATAGGCCATGCTTCAACACTAGATGCAAGGAAGATCCGAGCAAAGGTCGCTATTGAGAATCGACCTTGCATGATGGAAGTTGACTCAGGGTCATTCCGATCGATGGTCTCCTGGAAAACCCTCAAACAGCTGATCCCTGCCATCTGTCGCCAGGACTTCAGCACTCAAAGAATCATCCTAAAGGACTACCAAGGAAACAGAATTCCGGTTGTCGGTTCCAGCCATGTCCAAGTATCCTTCAAAGACCGCACCGCAATGCTACCTCTTACAGTCGTCAATCATGACCGGCCCAGTTTGTTAGGGTTACAGTGGTTCACCCCACTCGGAATTGAACTGGCTGGCATCCACCAAACTGGAAGTGATGAGTGGGAAGAAGCCCTCATCCAGGAATTCAAGCACGTTTTCACAGGGAATTTAGGCAAGTACAAGGGGACCCCTATATTGTTTAATCTCAGCCCCGATGTAGCCCCCATTTGCCTGAAGCCTCATTGGGTGCCTTTTGCACTCAAGCCAAAGATCGACGAGCAATTGGACAAATTAATAGCCCAGGGTGTGTTGGAACCGATTGACCATGCCCGATGGGAGACCCCAATAGTAACACCCATAAAGCCAGATGGATCGTTAAGAATTTGTAGGGATTACCTGGCCACCCTAAATCATGCGCTTCAGCAGAGCGCTTACCCAGTACCAGTGGTCCAACACCTTCTTCACTCCCTGGGTGGCGGAAAAATATTTGCGAAATTGGACTTAGCTCAGGCGTACCAACAGCTACCCATAGATGCGACGACTGCAGAAGCGCAGACTATAGTCACACACAGAGGTGCCTTCAAGTGCAATAGACTCCAATTCGGAGTAAGCGTGGCACCGGGCATTTTCCAAAGTCTGATGGAGAGACTATTACAAGGCATAAAAGGCGTCATGCCTTATTTTGACGACGTCTTAATAGCTGCCCCTACTAAAGAATTATTAGAACAACGACTCAGAATGGTTCTCCAAAAATTTAAAGACACTGGGCTGAAGGTAAAAAGGGACAAGCATCAACTTTGTATGGAGAGAGTGGAGTTCCTGGGATACCTTCTCGACAGACAGGGAATCCATCCCAAAGAAAAAAACTAACTGCAATCAAAAACTCCCCAAGACCTAGAAATAAGACAGACCTCCAAGCCTTCCTGAGACTCATTAACTTTTATAACATCTTCTTGCCCCAGAAGGCGACCGTAGCTGAGCCCCTACAAAGACATCTCAACAAAAAAGCTTCCTGGGTCTGGGGACAGTGTGAAGAACGAGAATTTCAACAAGTAAAGACCTCTTAACTTCTGATGCTGTATTAATACAATACAACAAGACTCTCCCTTAACGATTACCTGTGACGCCTCACCATTTGGAGTGGGAGCCATTTTAAGCCACGTCCTGCCAAACGGTAATGAGGCACCTATTGCGTTCTTTTCAAGAACTTTGTCTAAAACTATAGCCAACTTGATAAAGAGGCTGTCGCCATTGTGTCCGCAATTAAACATTTCCATGAGTATGTTTATGGGAGACCCTTTGCCATAATTACAGACCACAAGCCGCTACTTGGCATTTTAGCAGGAAACAAACCAACTCCCCACATCTTATCACCAAGAATGACACGTTGGTCGGAGTTTTTAGCCGCATACGATTACCAACTGCAACACCACCCGGGGAAAGCCATTCCCCACGCTGACGCTTTGAGCCGTTCTCCGCTGCCGGACGTCATAGATGACCCAGCTCCAACCCTAGCCATATTGCAAATCGAGACTCTTAAATCACCACCGCTGACCGCTCGGGACATCGCCTCAGAAACGAAAAAGGACCCTTCTTTGGCACGAGTCCTCAGCTGGGTGGAACGAGGTTGGTCAGACAATGAACCCAATGACACTTTCAGGCCATTCAGAAATTGACAGACAGAACTATTCTCTCAAAGGGGCTGTGTCTTGTGGGGAGACAGAGTTGTCATCCCGGAGAAATTGCAACATAAAGTTTTGAAAATGTTGCATGATGGACATCCAGGCATCGTGCGGATGAAGCCATTGGCAAGGAGTTATGCGTGGTGGCCAGGCATAGATAAGCAGATAGAGGCCTGGGTGGCTACGTGCAGCAAGTGCCAGGAGACTTGCTCCACTCCTCCAAAAACCTCCAACTCAGTGGGAAACACGTCGGGGTCCTTGGTCCCGTATCCACATCGATTTTGCGGGACCTACAAGAGGACATACTTTCCTTCTAACCGTGGATGCCTATTCTAACTGGCTCGAGGTCCACAAAATGAAAAGCACCACCACGGAGGCGGTCATTAAAAAACTGAATAAGCTATTAGCTACCCACGGATTGCCGGATGTCCTGGTCTCCGATAATGGCCCTCAATTCACGGCCCTGGCATTCAAACAGTACCTAGCAGACCGGGGCATCCACCATGCCTTAACATCGCCAGCTCACCCTGCGGCCAACGGTAGGGCTGAGCGAATGGTCCCATTTGTAAAGAAGACCTTACACAAGATGGACCAGGGAGACATTGACGACAAGATAACCAGGATGCTTCTCCTCCAACATATTACTCCAAGCAGCACCACAAACAGAACCCCAGCTGAACTCCTGATGGGCTGAAAACTTCGCTCACTTCTCGATCGCCTCCACCCTGCTTACATACCTGAACAACCCCTGGGATCCAGCAGCAAGTGTCGTTCATTCCAGGAAGGCGACCCTGTTTTTGCGAAAAACTTCTCAGGTGACCCATTGTGGGTCCCCGCTACCATAACGCAGCTTACGGGGCCCCGATCCTACCGTCTACAAACTGCAGATGGAAAAATGTGGAAGCGCCACATAAACCAGCTTCGATCCAGACTAGCACCTACTCCCATCTCATCCCCTGAACCTCAAACTGCGGGGCGGGGAGGGACATCGAAGGGGCCGAAAAAGAAATAGCAGATGACCTAACAATCAGAACCCAGCAGTCTACAGTCAGAAGGAGAACCGAGCCGGGAAATTGCCTCGCTGCGTAACAGCACCGTGATGGAAACAGATCCAGGGAACCCAGATGACAGCATTGGCGAGAGCAGAGAGGACAGCCCAGAGCCATTCAATGAAACAGCGGGACCGTTTTCGCCAGCTCAGCAAGCAGCCCACCGGAACCAGAGCCAGGACAGAAACTGTGGAGCAGCGCAGATCAAGCAGACAGGTGAAGCGACCTGCCTACTTATGAGAATACGTCACCCCACCCCTCAGACGGAACCTAGGGGGCAGGGGTGTTAAGGACTAAGCTAACACGCTCAGTAACAACCCTAATAGCTTTACTTTAACAGCAGGCTCGTAATCCTGCACTTCTCATTGGCCCGCAAATAGTGAGTCGTGATTGGTCGTTTCTGGCTGATCTGATTGGCTGATAGCGGGTCTCTCTGATTGGATGCTTGTTCGAGCTGTAAACTCAAATCATTGGTTATTGTGACAGCAGCCAGCTCTATAAAAGAACTGCTGCTGCCCAAGTATTTTTCTCTGTTCTGAAATTACTAATAAAGAATTGAAGTCATAGTTTGATGCCTCGTCTCCATTCCTTGCGCCCATGCTCAGTACATAACAGATACTAAAAACTACATGTCTCTCATATAGTTTGACTGGGCACCGAGGAGGAAGAGGAGGAGGAGGAGGAGGAGGAGGAGGAGGAGGAGGAGGAGGAGGAGGAGGAGGAGGAGGAGGAGGAGGAGGAGAGGAGGAGGAGGAGGAGGAGGAGGAGGAAAAGATGATCTTCATCATTTAAAAACAATTTAACTACAGAAAATGTTCATATAGCTTGATGGGTACTGATGAAAAGGTAATTAAAAACTTTATGGATAACTATTCAAATTTAAATTGGAGGAGGAGCAAGTTAAAGAAACGATGATTGCTTGGTGGAAAATTTTTGGATATGGGATTGATTTTGGAAAATGGCAAAAATTTTAGTCTCAAAATTACAAAATGACTATGTCAACTGCATATAAAGAAAATATGTATAAGATGTTTTACAGGTGGCACCTACCCACGATGAGACTTGCAAGAATGTTTAAGAATAAATTGGATAAATGCTGGAAATGTCATCAGATATCTGGTTCATATTACCATATGTGGTAGACAAGTTCAGATGCAACGAAAAATAGGACTAAAACCCACACATTCAATTTCTGCTTCGGGGTTATTAAGAAAGACTTGGGAGGCTGCTTCCTGCTTCTAAAACCATGGTTCTCCATTTCTCCTTTTGGGAAATATAATATCTTGCCTTTTTAATATTCCTCAAAATATTTCATTGTTCGGGATGTGGGGGCTTCCCATCACTTTATACTAGCAGGTCCACACTTGGAGTACCACACCCAGTTCTGGTTGCCACAATAGAGACCTTGGAAAGAGTGCAGATAAAAGCAACAAAAATTACAAAGGGTCTGAAAGCTAAACTGTATGATGAACAGTTAAGAAAAAAGAGGTATGTTTAGCCAGGGTTTGGCTGCTATGGGTTCACCCAGATTTGGGTTGACCCATAGCTAACGTTATGGCTGGTTTGGCAAACCATCAAATCCCACTCCTGGCTGGCTCTGCCCACCCTGCCCCTCCCCTCCCAGGAGTCTCCAAGTGGCCCATTTTGGATGTGAGATAAGTGCAGGGCTCATGCAGGGGCTCAGGGAAGGGGAAAAACAGGCCTCCTGGAAGTTCCAGAAGTCTGGAAATGGGCCTGTTTCTGGCCTTCAGAGGGCCTCCAGAGCCCAGGGAGGCAGTTTTCGCCCTCTCAGAGGCTCAAGGAAAGCCTCCAAAGTCTGGGGAAGGCAAAAATGTCCCCCTGCTGTGGTGCAGGAGGCTGACTAGGCCCTGTTGAGGTAATTCCCCATTAGGAGAATGAGCACATACAGGGAGACGTATTTTGAGAGTAGTGTTTGAATAATACACATACAGCACACAGATACACTGTACAGTAAATGTAGGTTTACTTTCAATAAAGGTTTAAGCAAAGTTCAAAATAGGCAGTCCAAAATCATTCACAGGTTAAATCAGTCAATTTTCAATCCAGGGATAAATCAATAACAAAGTCCAGTGTCAAAAAAACAGTTCAGTAACTGTCAAGTATTGAGCATGGGTCGGAAGAATTGGAGACAGCCTCTGAACGGTGAACTTCAGCTCTTTATTTACATAGTGACTTCGCAATTTAACAACAGTGAACCAGCCTTATATAGGCAACCTTTTTAAATGTTAACCAATAGCGAGCTAGGAACGCTAGCTCATTCAACCAATAACAACACTTCGTTAAGGGCCAATCGGATTCCTTGAAACTAGCCAATCCGGTTTGGCCGCTTGATAGCCAATCAGAAGTGCAGGGCCAGAACCCTGCACTTTACCTCAAGCTCACATTTTATTGTATGCACAACAGTAACAGACTTACATTAAAACCAGAAAGTATCAGTCAGTTAGGAAAAATGGAGGAACGGCAACACTTTCCAACAGAAGGAAACAGAGATACTCACTCAGACACACTCTCTTCTGAGACTAAGACTAAAACAA
This sequence comes from Emydocephalus ijimae, assembly GCA_004319985.1. Lineage (NCBI taxonomy): Eukaryota > Metazoa > Chordata > Lepidosauria > Squamata > Elapidae > Emydocephalus > Emydocephalus ijimae. The sequence continues at coordinate 2,049 of BHEV01064600.1, read as the reverse complement.
CCCAGGTTTCTGGCTCCATCTTATGGCTGTTTGAGAAACCACACCCAATTGCATGCTCTTGCATTCCCTAAAACATATAGTACTAAAATGTTTATCCTGGTTTATATATTTCTAACCGAAATACCTGTTAGGTGACTTATATTCTTAACAGGCCCCACCCACCATGGCCACATCCACCCAGCAACCGGGCAGAGAACCCATTGCTGAAATTTTTGAAGCCCACCCCTGTGTTTAGCCTAATACAGAAAAGGATAAGGGGGTAACACGATAGCAGTCTTCCAGTACTTGAGGGCCTATCACAGAGAAGGAGGGTCTTTGGGGGAAGTTATTCTCCAAAGCATCTGAAAGTAGGACAAGAATGGATGGAAGCTCATTAAAGAAAGATTCAATCTGAAACTGAGGAGAAATTTTCTAACAGTGAGAACAATTAATGAATGGAGAAACTTGCCTTCAGGAGTAGTGGGTGCTCCATCAGTGGAATTTTCAAGAAAATATTGGGCAACCACTTATCCAGGATGGCATAATGTCTTCTGCTTTGGGCAGGTGGCTAGACTAAAAAAACCTCAAAGATCTCTTTTAGCCATATGATCCTACGTAATTCTTTGTAATTCCTTCTTCTTCCCATTCTCATTCTCCCACTTATTTTGTTTCCCAGGTACACCAACCCTAATCAATTTGGCCTTTCTACCAATCTCCTTAGTTGAACGTGGTTTTATAAAAATTGTAAAAGTGTAAAGAACAGTTTATCCCTTCACTGTTTCGGCTTTTATTCTCATAAATTTAAGAGATTCTACAATGTCCACATTGGAAAATCAAAACAGTAAGTAGCTTGAAGTTCATAAAATAGTGCAGACAGGCATTAAACACATAGTTACATTACTCATTACCCAGAGCATTTGCTATCTAACTGAAAAGAAAGTAAGACAGTTCTTTTTTCCCATGTCTTGAGAAATTTCTGTATTAGACTTGATTTTTAATGTTGTGCATTGTGATGGACAGCATAGTCAAGGTTTACAAACTTGTCAGCAAATACACAGAGACACAATATTTTTCATCCATGCCTAAAGGCGCATTGAACTATCACAGAATACAAGTTTTATTATTATATATTATTCAGTGGTAGGATTCAAAAAAATTTACTACCTGTTCTGTGGGTGTGGCTTGGTGGGTGTGTCATAGCTTGGTGGGCTTGGCTTGGTGGGTGTGGCAGGGGAAGGATACTGTAAAATTTCCATTCCCACCTCACTCCAGGGAAAGATTACTGCAAAATCTCCATTCTCTCCCCACCCCTAATCTCCTTTCCAGCTTCATTCTCCTGTGCAGGGCAACAAAAGAAGACCCAGCCGATCAGCTGGGACTCGGGAGGCGGAGAATAGATGGGGGCAGGACCAGTCAGAGGTGGTATTTGCCGGTTCTCCAAACTACTAAAAATTTCTGCTGCTGGATTTCCAGAGCTGGTCAGAACCTGCTGAATACCACCTCTACTCTAAGATCATCCCCACCAACAGTGACAGGTAAACCATTAGAATATAAAACTGACAACAAACAGCACTCCTTACTCGGTAACTGATGATGTTACTTTCTTTGGTAATTAAATGTCTGTAAGAAAACAACCAAGCTCAGAAAACACCAAAGACCCCTCAACCATTCAAAGATAGGACAGACCTTACCAGAGTTTATTTAATTTTTTAATTTTATTTGTCAGTCGCTTACAAGATAATAGGTATAAGTATAAACATGAGTAAGAACACAGGAAATAGGTACGATTAAATGGGGACAATAGGACAGGGATGGGAGGCATGATGGTGCACTTATGCATGCCCCTTACAGACCTCTTAGGAATGGGGTGAGGTCAATAGGGGATAGTTTGAAGTTAAAGGAGTGGGGGGAGGAGGATGTAACTACAGAGTCAGGTAGTGCATTCCAGGCATTGACCACTCTGCTGCTGAAGTCGTACTTTCTGCAATTAAGTTTGGAGCAGTTAACATTGAGTTTGTATCTGTTGTATGCTCTTGTATTGTTGCAGTTGAAGCTGAAGTAGTCATTGAC